>CAJNDS010002393.1:200000-297500 GCA_905221605.1 Symbiodinium natans | reverse complement strand
CCTAAACCCTAAACCCTAAACCCCAAACCCCAAGCCCCAAAAAACGGCCTTGCGGCGGATGAAATGGGGAGCAGTAGTCGAACTTGATCTCGGCTCTGGGAGGCAGCTGAACATCGGCACTCCTGCAAAGAATCGCAGGGCTTAAGGGTTTAGGGGTTTAGGGGTTTAGGTTTTTAGGGGTTTAGGGGTTTAGGGGTTTAGGGGTTTAGGGTTTATAGGTTTTAGGGTTTTTTCTTCCGGGCTAGCAACACCCTGGCTTGCAGGGCTTAGGGCCGTTGATTCGGGTGGGCATGTCGGGGCATGGTTTACGTGCAGGGCTTCGGGCTCAGGGCCCATAGTAGGGGCTTGGCATTTTGGGGATGGGTTTAGGGTTTAGGGCTTAGGGCTTTGGGTTCAGGGTTTAGAGCTTATGGTTTATGGTTTAAATTTCGGGCCTCCAAACGCGACGGTTGCCGTTGACGGAGCAGTTCCGGATGCATTCATGGTCCTCAGCTATCTCGTTGCGAGTTTAGGATTTAGTGTTTAGGGTCCCGCTTAGCACATCTGGGAATTCAACCACGAAAACCCCCAGGACTCACCCCACACGTAAAGAACCACCCCCTGAAACCGACATCCGCCCACTAAACCCTAAAGATCTGACATCGACATAAGGCTTGCATTCATTGCAAGCTCACCGAGCTACACCGCCCAAGGATATGGGCGAGGGCACCACTGGGCATCCTAGATATATATATATATATATATACATATACATATATACCCTATGCCACTATGATTTCGATAAAGGTATATGAACCATAAAACCCCTTTAGGTCCCCAACCCCAAGCCCTAAACCCGTAAGGTACCGTAGCCCTCACACCTCAAGTTGCTGGCCGGAGCACTCCATGCTTGCTCAGGTCCGGCCGGCCCAATCTTTTCGCACGATCGCCTTCGGGTTATTAAGGTTCCAAGTTTGGCGGGGTTTGCAAGGGCGTGAAGGGTACTATGGCTACTAGGGTAGAGGGTTCAGGGATTAGTGTACACAGGGTACATAGGGCTTGGGGTTTTAGCCAGAAAGGGTTGAGGGTTTAAAGGGTTGCTTGTCAGTACGGCTTTGATACAGCTGGGAGCCGCCCCTGAGCCACTGTAGGAGCTCCAACGTTTTTTTTGGCATTCCGGTCCCCCCACCCCCCCCCCCCCTCCACCTTCCCTCCCGAAGGTTTAGGACTTGGGGCTAGGCTGCCCAGTAACCTAGGCTTAAAAAGGGTGCCCTT
The DNA here is from genome assembly GCA_905221605.1 of Symbiodinium natans. Taxonomy (NCBI): domain Eukaryota; class Dinophyceae; order Suessiales; family Symbiodiniaceae; genus Symbiodinium; species Symbiodinium natans. Next base: position 296,246 of record CAJNDS010002393.1, on the reverse strand, counting down.
TTTTGCTTAAAGGGGTTTATAAGGGAACCAAAACCCCCCCCAAAAAGGGAATAAGAGTACTACTGGGCATCCTATAGGGGGTGGCCCCCCAAAAAGGGAGCCACAGGTTGAACCACCCCCCCACGTGCTTGCCATGATGCGCTCCCAGTGGTTGACGATGATCAGATCGTCCAGCATCTTTCGATGTGCTGGCTCCGTTACCTTGCCCAGGGTTTGGGGTTTAGGGTTTAGGGTTTAGGGTTTGGGGTTTAGGGAGCAGACATGGCAACTTTGGGGTACATGCCTCCCCGTTCTAGGCGCCTCAGCAAAAGAGCCCCTCTAGGGTCTCCGCGCACTCGCCGGTATAACAACAAGCTCGCTAGTCCTACCGGCCGTGGGCAGAACCCCACAGTATGAGGTGCTGATGAGGTGTCCTCCAGGCCGTATCTTTTAAGCACAAGCCCCTTGAGGGTCCATGTACCTAACAATGAGCGCACAGGTGGGCTGCTTAAAGCACATCCTATAGAATGACTTTGGGGGCCCGGGGCCCGTGCGTATGCTAGGTAGGTACATGCTTGCGAAGGAGTCCCACAACAAGGGACGCTGATTGAGAAGAATCCTTCGGATGACTCCAAACCCTTCGACCTGAAGAAGCCTTCTCCTAAATCCTAAACCCTAAACCCTAAACTCCAAACCCTACCTCTTAAAGCTTTGGGAAGAACCCCTCAGCAGCGGGCATCGAATTCGTAGCGTCCATCGGCACCTCGGCTTGAGGGCTTATCTTTGGAAGGGCTACTTCGAAGCTTGATGCACGGGCCCTCAACCTAAACCCTAAACCCTGAACTCTAAATCTTATAAACCCTACAAACCCTATAATCCCTAAACTCTGGCTTTGGGGCTTCCATATGATTTCAACGAACCATAAACCTTTCAGGGTAAACCGAGGCTGCATCAGAGCAGCATGCAGGGTTGAAGAGAAGCAGGTTGACGATCGCGGCCCGATCCCGGCAAAGCGACGCCTGTCAAAGCAAGCTTGCGTCCAAGGGTACTTAAACGGGTTTAGGGCCTAGGGTTTAGGGCTAAGGGTCCCTTATCCTGCTTAAAGGGTTCTGAAGTATGGGCCCTCGGGTTTTATCAGGCATCTCAGGGGTATAGAAGGAGTTCCCCGCTTAACCATACCACGGGGCCATGTAACAATGCTTAGATTAAGGATTCGGATATAAGGAACGGAGCAACCCTAAGCCCGAAAGAGCCTAAAATGGCCATTAACGGCCCTAAGTCTGTGCCGCTTAACGCCCCGAAAGCCCTAAACAAGTAAGCCCTGACAGCCCTTAAGCCCCGAATGTGCCTGAAACCCTAGAAACCCTACACCCTGAAACCCTAAACCCTAAACTCACTCTCCCGGCCTTTTGGTGGACGGAGTTGACAGCAAGGTCGAAACCGCCTGCGGCGCGCGCAAACCTTCTTGTAAGGTCTGATATGCTAAGGTTCAGAGTTTAGGGTGTAGGGCTTTAGGGGTTAGGGGTTTATTGGTTTTTGGTTAGGGTTTAGGGTTTAGGGTGGTGTCATGGCCTGTGGCCTGTTCTTGGGACCTCATGCCCCACCATGCCAGCACATTTCTTCCGTGAACAGAATAGCCCGATGCATGGCTTTGTGAGCGAAGGCCCCAGCTAGCACAAGAAGCATGAAGCTTCTCGGATCTAAAACACCGGCTGTCAATATTGGAGGGACCCGAACCACCCTCAACCCTAGCCAGCTTGGCCCTCAAAATCCCCAGAAAATTCATAAATGATTGAGATCCTTCCTCTTCAACTAACTCCCACAGGCGAAATAGCAGATCCTTCCATGCTCTACTTAGCTACTTCCTGACCTTCCTAAACCCTAAACCCTAAACCCTAAACCCTAACCCCAAACCCCAAACCCCAAACCCTGGCCTAGAGTGTTGATCTCTGGGACCGCCGGTAGCAGCCTGTCCACCACCTCAGCACGCCTGGGTCCAGAGCAGATAGAATTGTGAGACGGGAGCTGCAGGTGTTAGCTTGGGGGGTTTTGGGATATTGGGGCCAGGGTTTCAGGGCTTTTGGTGTTTCTAGGGTTTTGGGCTTGTAGGGTCTTAGGGTTGAGGGTTTAGGGCATTGGGTTTTGAGGCTTTCCGACGCTATGGGAACCAGCTGAAGCTGCGACTCGTCACGGACCGGCGGTAGTTTTAGGGCTCAGTGTGTGCGACCCGGAGAGTTTCGGGAAGGTGTTCTTTCAAGCTTGCACCTCGCACCCAGACATGGGGATAGGCTTAGGACTGCCAAGCTTCAAACCAAGAACCCCCTCGGAAAGCCGAAATAGGTGGCCATTGCTAGGCTGTGCAGCCGCGGCGCAGAACGGGGTCCAGTTCTGAGAGATACCTGTCAGGTAAACCCTAAACCCTAAACCCTAAGGGCCTGAATACGCTTTGCTGGTTGTGTATAAGTGGAGGGGCTTCTTGACTCGGGGCTTGCAAGTGGAAGAGAGTTTTTTTTAGGCCTTACACCCAAATCTTCCCTAAGCCCCCAGCTCCGAAATTGAGGTTTCGGCTCAGGGTGGCTAAGCCCTACACCCTAATTTTGGGGCTTATGCTTAGCAGCCCAGAAACCGTACATATTGTGATAAGGGTACCACTTGTTTGGTGGTTACTTGATAAGGGAACCCAGAACCAGCTACTAAAGGGTAAAGGCTACCACTGGGCTACCAAGTATCGATAGCTTCTGGAGTTCAGGGCTTATGGGGCTTCTGAAGTACAGGAACTGATGAACTGCCAGGCCAGTGCCTCATTTGCGGTTTGGGGCTTAGCGGGTGGTTGAGGGTTTAGGTTTGAGAGTTTATGGTTTGGGGTTCAGAGTTTAGGGTTGAGGGTTTAGAGTTTGACGTTTGGGGTTTAGTGCTTAGGGTTTGGGGTTTGGGGGTGTACACCCGCAACATCTATGGACCCCTAAACTACCAAACTGATGATAAAGGCTGTAGATCCCCGAGAAGGGGACGTCAGATCAACGCGGCACCCGGCCCTGAGAATACATCTGAATCCCAAAACCTCTCCAAAAACATCCTAATCTCCAATATCCTGTAAGCTCCAAGACCCTACATTAACAAACACACACACACACACACATAGAACCTAGTTCCTACACCCCCTAAACACCTCAAACTCTGAGCCGCCACCTAAACCCCAAACCCAAAACCCAAAACCCAACACCCTACACCTTAAACCTTAAACCGCCCGAGTCGCCTCACGTGGCTCAACTTCAGGTTTAGGTCGGCAGCCATTGCCTCGGGGACACAAAGGGCACTAGCTTCATTCATGCCGCCTTTTTGTTACAGCCTCAGGGTCTGTTTAAGGGATTTTGGGGACTTTGGGAGGCTTTAGGAAGCTGAGGGCCTCTAGGTTTGAGCGTTTTAGGCGCGGTTCTGGGCTTAGAGCAGCCGCGTAACACTCGCCACAATCATGCATGCATCTATGTTCTTCGCTCGCTCACTCGCTCACTCGCTCACTCGCTCACTCGCTCGCTCGCTCTCTCGCTCTCTCGCTCTCTCACTCTCTCGCTCTCTCGCTCTCCCTCTCTCCCTCTCTCCCTCTCTCCCTCTCTCCCTCTCTCCCCTCTCCTCCCTCTCTCCCTCTCTCCTCTCTCCCTCTCTCCCCTCCTCCCTCTCCTCCCTCTCTCCCTCCTCCCTCCCCCCTCTCCCCCCTCTCCCCCTCTCTCCCCTCTCCCCCTCCCCTCTCCCCCTCTCCCCCTCTCCCCCTCTCCCCCTCTCCCCCTCTCCCCCTCTCCCCCTCTCCCCCTCTCCCCCCTCCTCCCCCTCTCCCCCTCCCCCCTCTCCCCCCCTCTCTCTCTCTCTCCTCTCTCCCCTCTCCTCTCTGCTCTCTCTCTCTCTCTCTCTCTCTGTCGGACTGCATGTATCAACAACCCCACCCCCCTTCCCCCTCTCCTCCTTCCCACCAAACCCGAAGGCGCTCAAACCTAAACCCCAAAACACAAACAAACCCCTAAACAACCTTAGAAGACAAGCAAAAACAACTTTAAAACCCAAAGCCCGAAGACCCTCCACCGCTAAACCCCAGGACTCAAAGCCCTCGTTAGGCCCATATGCTCTGCACTATTACACTATACACACACAGAGACAGACAGCCAGACAGACATATAGAGGATGGGGTGCGCCCCAGATCGCCTCCGCGCAAACTGAAAGCAGGAGTTTTACATAGACATACACATGTTTAACCAATGTACATATGAAAAAGTATATATATATATATGCATACATAGATACATATGCTACCCCCCCCCGATGTACCTACCCTTTTTGGGCTGAATTTATAGAATATTCTGTATTTCTCCCTATCTCTCCCCTCCACCCCAAGATCCCGCAACGCGCGGTCGTTTTTTTTTTTTTTTTTTTTTTTGGGGGGGGGGGGGGGTCCCACAACAATTCAATGGAGGAAACCTGAACAATTTGCTTGTGGATTGCATGCTGTGATTTCAAAAGGAATCCTATTCATTCGAGTACGGTTCCGATCAAATTTAATTAACAGGGTTCATAGGGTTCGTGTTATTTTAATAGGGTTCTCATTAAAATGAATAAGAAACCCTTTAAAATGAATGAGAACCCTTAATACTAATAAATTCAATAGGAACCCTATTCAAATGAGAAAGAACAATACTGAAGTTGATAGGAACCTTATTAAAGTTGTAGGAGCCTTACTAAAACAAATGGGACAACTTTATGGAATCTTAGAAACAACAATGGGAATCCTCTATTTAAATCCATAGGAACCCTATTTTAAATTAATCGGAGCCGCAAAGTCAACAGGAAGCAGTCTTAAAACTAAGTGGAGGCCCCTCACAATTAATGAGAATATTTTCGTAGAATTAATAGGGTAAATAGGAATCCTATTAAACTGAAGAGGAATCCTACTCAAATTAATAGAAACCAATCGGACTCTTATAAGACAGAACGTGAACCTTTGGAAAAATAATAGGAATCCGATTAAAGTGAACATGAGCCTAAACCAACAGGAACCCCTTGAAAGTAATGAGATCCCGTTTAATATTAACACGAACCCCATAAACACGAATAAGAATCTGAATAAAACTGATAGGACTCATATTACAAAACATAGGGCCTTATTGCCTTATTAATACTTAGGAACCCTATGAAACTTGTTTTGGGATCCTCTGAAAGTAAGTAGGAATCCTCTATTGAAGTATCGGAACCGGACAACAGTTAATAGGAAGGAAGCCTATTAAAATGAATAGGAACCCTTAACAAGTTAGAAAGAACCCGGGTTACAATTCACAGGAATCCTATTAAAACGTGAAGGAATCTTTCTAAATCAATAGGAACCAGTAGGCCTCAAAAAGCAATAGAATCCTTTAACAAGAACTGATAGGAGTCCTACTAAACTAGTATGAGCCTAATCCAATAGGAATCCTTCAAAATTAATGAGAATCCTATGCGAATCCCAGCAACAAGCACAAGAATCCTGTTAAAATTGGTAGGAACCGTGTTTCATTGGTAGGAGCCTTAGGGCGTGATGAAAGGTACAGTTTTAGTATAGATATTAGGTCTTGCTTATCGGGGGATGATTGTTTGAGATGTCGTAGCTCAGGTATAGTTTTTAGGACAGATGTCATGTCTTGCGTATTGGGGCGTGATTGATTATAAGGAGGTTTTGGTACTCTCTCAACATTTTCGTAGAATTAACAGGAATAATAGGAATCCTATTAAACTGAAGAGGAACCCTACTCAAATTAATAGAAACCAATCGGACTCCTATAAGACAGAACGTGAACCTTTGGAAAAATAATAGGAATCCGCCTAAAGTGAACATGAGCCTAAACCAACAGGAATCCCTTGAAAGTGAATGAGATCCAGTTTAATATTAACACGAACCCCATTAACACGAATAAGAATCTGAATAAAATTGATAGGACTCTTATTACAAAACATAGGGGCCTTATTAATAATTAGGAACCCTATGAAACTTTTTTTGGGATCCTCTGAAAGTAAATAGGAATCCTCTGTTGAATTATCGGAGCCGGACAACAGCTAATAGGAAGGAAGCCTGTTAAAATGAATAGGAACCCTTAACAAGTTAGAAAGAACCCGGGTTACAATTCACAGGAATCCTATTAAAACGAGAAGGAATCTTTCTAAATCAATAGGAACCAATAGGCCTTAAAAACAATAGAATCCTTTAACAAGAACTGATAGGAATCCTACTAAACTAGTATGAGCCTAATCCAATGGGAATCCTTCAAAATTAATGAGAATCCTATGCGAATCCCAGTAACATGCATAAGAATCCTGTTAACATTGATAGGAACCTTATTAAATTGGTATGAGCCTTAGGGCGTGATGTCTTAAGATATGTTGCAAAGGTACAGTTTTAGTGTAGACATTAGGTCTTGCTTATCGGGGGATGATTGTTTGAGATATCGTAGCTAACGTATAGTTTTTAGGACAGATGTCATGTCTTGCGTATTGGGGCGTGATTGATTATAAGGAGGTTTTGGTACTCTCTCGAGATTTTGCAGGATTCGAGTTTGTTGCTTGGTACTACCTCGAGAGATGGTGGCTGGGAGAGAGCCTCAGATCACGAAAATCATGGAAAACATTGGTTTTACCAATGTTTTTGAAGGATGGGGCCCAAAAAACATCGGCAAAACCAATATTGTCCATAAAATCCATGGTTTTCAAACCATGTGGCTGGGAGCACCCAATTCACGGATAACATTGAAGGATGGAGCCCGAAAACATCGGCAAAACCAATATTGTCCATAAAATCCATGGTTTTCAAACCATGTGGCTGGGAGCACCCAATTCACGGATATCATTGGTTCTACCAATGTTTTGAAGGATAGAGCCCGAAAACATCGGTAAAACCAATGTTATCCATAAAATCCATGGTTTTCAAACCATGTGGCTTAGACCACGACATTCACGGATAACATTGGTTTTGCCGATGTTTCTGGGCTCCATCCTTCAAAAACATCGGTAAAACCAATGTTATCCGTGAATTGGGTGCTCCCAGCCCCATGGTTTGAAAACCATGGATTTTTTGGAAATTATTGGTTTTACCGATGTTTTCGGGCTTCATCTATGAAAAAACATTGGTAAAACCAATGTTATCCGTGATGTGGGTGCTCCCAGCCACATGGTTTGAAAACCATGGATTTTTGGAAATTCTTGGTTTTACCAATATTTCGGGCTTCATCTATGAAAAACATTGGTAAAACCAATGTTATCCGTGATTAGGGTGCTCGCAGCCACATGGTTTGAAAACCATGGATTTTTTGGAAATTATTGGTTTTACCGATGTTTTCGGGCTTCATCTATGAAAAACATTGGTAATACCGATGTTATCCGTGAATTTCGTGCTGCCAGCCACTCTTCCCTCGTCGTTCGCGTAAGCAGAATGCCGAAAATCGAAACCGTCGAGACAAAAAAGCAACCAAATAAGCAAAAAATGGTAGGTACATGGGGGGGGGGGCACCATACATATATATATATATATATATAGATGGGTAGAATCGGATAGAGACTCAAGAATTTTCTAGTTCACCCGTTTTCACTCGCAGTCTACACCCACAAACCTTTTGCTGGCCGCCCAGGAGAAAGTCCATGAAAGGCGAGGCGCTTCCAAGAACAGCAGCCGCGCCTCGCGGCCCAGATTCAAGGGTTCAGGGTTTATAAGGTTTAGGGTCTATAAGGTTAAGGGTTTAGGGTTAGGTTTAGGGTCTAGGGCCCGAAACCCTAAGAAGGGATGAGGGGTTCTTGCGCGTCTTGAGCATCTCAGGGGTCAGAAAACTACTTCATAGGTTTTGGGTTTAGGGTTTAGGGTTCAGGGTTTAAGGTTGAGAGTTTCGAGCTTGACGAGCCATTGTGACTTTGTTCTTACTGAAGACTTGTCTGGTATGTTGTCCCGCCCGGGGTTCCTGTGCCCCACTGGAATCCTAAGCCCATAGCAACCATGCCTCGACGTCAGCCAGGCTGTTGAAGAGCTGCGCCACCTGACGGGTCAGGGTTTGCATAAGAATCATCTCCGAAAGCCTTAATCCCTGCATGCAGTCATAGGTCAAGGCGCAGGGGCACTTCTGATGCAAGCCGCTGCATCCCCCCCCCCCCCCCCCCAAAGCAGCTCCGGAGATGCTGAACACCCCAAACCTGATCCCCAAGCCCTGAACCCCATACCCTGAACCCTAAATCACACCCTCGGCATACCCTAGAACCTTGCGGCCATACCACCCCCCCCCTAAACCCCACACCCTAAACCCTTGACCCTGAGCCCGAGACCCCACACCCTAAGCCCCAAGGCCTTGACGAAGTCCACTAAGCCGACCTTTAGCTTCCTCTTCTCGTTGATCCTGCCAGCGGCTGCAGCGGGCTTTATTGGCGTTTGAAGGGGTGAGGGTTCATATGGCGTTGGGTTTAGGGTTTAGGGCTAGGGTTTAGGGTTTAGGGTTTATAGGGTTTAGGTTAGGGATTAGGGTTTAGGGGTTAGGGGTCTCGGGGTTTTGGGGGTTGGCGTATTTTGGGGGAAGGGGCTCCTAGAAGCAAGCCGTGACGCCAGCATGGTCGCTTAGGCTATGCTGAGGACTGTCGTCCTTCCATAGAAGGGATGAGTCGCGACTCATGAACGGAGAATGAAACCTTCACTGTTCGTTTTGTGGGGTTTAAATTTTGGGCTTAGGGTTTCCGGTTTGTATTTTAGACTTAGGGTCTTAGGGTACTTATCTTGCGGGTCTCCTAGTGCTTGCATGCCCTTTTCGCACGCCTCAGGATCGACTCGTGCCTTCCCTGGATGCAGAGCATAACAGAAGCAAGGCCATGGGCCATGTGATCCCCCGAGCATCCTAAATCCTGCAGTCGCAATGCCATGAGCCTGATGCCTGCAGTCTCACATCTATTACAAAAGAACTTATATGAGGAATACTATACTCTTACATTACATGATTATAATCATTGTAAAATACAGTAGTGTCATATTTTCTCGTTATGTTATGAGTATAATGCTTGGAAGTTCAGGGCACTTATAACCGCAAACATAACCGCACTTAAAGGCGCCCTAGGTGCCCCAAGTAGGTTATAGACAGACACGTACAACTAGGGTTATAACTGCCCATGAACCTCCAAGCATTCGAATTTTATGAAAACGGCAACCCCGAACTCTTGCTGGACCTGGAGATCAGGGTGGTTGCGTCCTGGTCGCTGCCCAGCCTCGCTAGCTAAGCAGCTGAGGCAAGAAGCAGGGTTTGGGTTTGGGTTTAGGGTTTAGGGTTTGGGGTTTGGGGCTTGGGGCTTGGGGTTTGGGGTTTGGGGGTTTGGGGTTTAGGGTTTAAGGTTGAGGGTTTAGGGTTCCAAGAAGTTGCGAGAGAAATCGCCAATCCTCACTACCTACTGCGCAGCCTCTAGGCCTAGCCTTCAGCCGAAGATGTTGCTCGTTGATTAGTTTGCGGTCCATGTTCGTTTTAGGACTTGGACTAAACCCTATAAACCCAAACCCTAAACCCTAACCCTAAACCCTAAACCCTAAACCAGGCTTAGCTGAAGCTTCACTTCTAACCAACCCTTGAATCCCCATCTTGGCGCAGCGCTCCATGGGAAATCGGAAGGCGAAGCTCACGTGCCCTGGCATGGAGACCAGCCATGATACTGAACCCTAAACCCTAAACCCTAAAGCCCTAAACCCTATAGAACCCTATATAACCCTATATAACCCTATACAACCCTATATAACCCTATATCACCCTATTATACCCCTGTATAACCCTATATAACCCTAAACCATCTTTCGCCCAAAGTCGTTTGCAGGTCTTGCACCGCAATCCTACGAGGCCGACGCGCTCACTCAACAAATGGAGACGGCCTGGCCTTTGTGTGGAACCTCATTGCAGGCTGCTCTGGGAAATTGGGGTTTAGGGTTTATAGGGTTTAGGGTTTATGGGGTCTAGGGCTTAGAGTTTAGGGCTTAGGGTTTAGGATTTAGGGGTTAGGGTAAAGGGGGCTTGTCGACAAATCATCACTGAGGGCAATCCGCAGTTCGATGAGAAGAGGTTTGGGAACCGAAAAGCATCCCCAGAATATTCCTTAGACCAGAAGAGGAACCCGCTTTGGAACCATATTTATATACATATATATATATATGTATATATATATATATCTATATCTATATCTATATCTATATCTATATCTATCTATATATATATATATATGCTATATAGCTACCCCCCCCCCCCAGCGACCTACCCTTTTTAGGCCTTTTTAGGCCTTTTTAACAAAAAACAACAAAGAAGGCCCAAAAGTCGCGTAGTTAATCACCGGGTAATGAAGGACAGTTATTGGGACACCCACCTCACAGACCCCGATAAGCTAGCATTGGAAGAAATGCTGTTTTTAGATGTTTAGATCAGTGTTTTTCTATGCAAATTGTGCGTTTCAAGGGCAATTAATGTTTTGTTGAGCAACTAATTTATTTATACAATTGTGTTTGTGCGAGGCAAAGTATTAATCAAATAGTGAAACATTTTTCTTGGTTCTAGGCGAATTTAGCTACTAGAGTAATTATTAAGCAAAGAGCCCAATTTGACTCAAGTGAATACTATTTAAAGGAGCATACTCAACCAAGATACGAAATAAACACAATTTTCAACCAAAAAAATGGCAAAGTGTGCGTTTAAAGTGCAAATACTGTATTTATGCAATTGTGTTTGTACTAGGCAAAGTATGCTCTCTGAAAAGTCCACTGAAATACCTTCTGTTTACATATTCATGAATCGTTTTTCTTTTTGAAATAATCATTTTATGCGAATTTAGTTACTAGAGTAATTATTAAGCAAATAGCCCAATTTGACTCAAGTGAATGCCATTTAAAGGACCATACTCAACCAAAATACGAAAGAAGCACCATATTCAACCAAAATATGGCAAAGTGTGGTTTAAAGGGCAAATAGTGCTTTGTTGAGCAACTAATGCATTGAAACAGTTGTGTTTATACCAGGCAAAGTATTATTGAAGTAGTATCTGCAAAGTCAAATGAAACACCTTATGTTTACATATTCATGAAACAATTTTTTTGAAGTATTCATTCTATGCGAATTTAACTACTAGAGGAATTCTTAAGCAAATAGCCCAATTTGACTCAAGTGAATACTATGTACAGGACCATACTCAACCAAATACGAAATAAACACTTGCGGAAATGGAAATGGTTCTACCTACATAACAATGAGACAAAGATTGCTGAAGTATTCACTAAAGACCACTAATATACTATGCCTGAAAAGCACAAATTTGCATGAGCAAGCTTAAAGATGCACAATAATGGAAATAGAAGCGGTTCTACTTACATAACAATGAAACAACGATGTCTGAAGTATTCAATAAAGACCACATATATACTATGCTTGAAAAACGCAACTTGCACAATCAGGCTTAAAAAATGCACAAGAATCCCAGAAAAGTACTTAGTGAAGGCCATACACAAGCAAATTCACAAATACACAAAAACATCCAAAAGCGCAAGCTTTTCAGGAGAATCTCTGGTAAAGTTTGGATTATAGGGTTTTGGGGTATTCCTGGACGAGTAGGAGTCACTTTTTAAGCAAACAATTCGAAGCAATAAATGCTTTTTCTCAAGACAAGTATTGCAAATGCTGCTTCTAGATAATTAATCGCATTTACCAGGCAAATATTATCCATGCGAATTGAGCTACCAGAGCACCAAGTAATGGCTGAATAAGGCCTACTACACTTGAGTACAACCAAAAGATGCACTAAACACTAGTGGCTCTACTTACATAATAACGAAACAAATAGTTCTGAAGCACTAGAAAGACCACTTGTATACTATTTCTGAAAAGCACAATTAGCATAAGCACACTTAAAAATGCGTAGTTGTTGCCTCGTGACCGTGAAGGCGAACCAAAAAGCCAAAATACCAAAACAAAAAAACCAAAAATACCAAAACCAAAAAAACCAAAAAAACCAAAACCAAAAAAAACAAAAATACCAAACAAAACAATTTTCCGGGACTCTTGGAGAAGCCTCATAGGGATTTCCTGAGAGTCCCGGATTTTTTTTTTTTGTATTTTTGGTTTTTTTGGTTTTTGGTTTTTTTGGTTTTTTTGGTTTTTTTGGTTTTGGTTTTTTTGTTTTTTTTGGTTTTGGTTTTTTGGTTTTTTGTTTTTTTGATTTTGGTAATTTTGGTTTTTCTACTGTCCCGTGTATGCGATTTTAGTTGTATTTTAGTCTACGCCCTAGGAAATACGCTATATTGCACACCGAGTTTGCTTGCAGTGCAGCTGGGTGACTTGAGACAAGGCGAAAAAGGGTAGGTCACTGGGGGGGTACCATATATATATATATATATGCTTGCAGGATTATTGCTTATCATTAAGGAGCATTGGGGTCCCCGGGAAGCTGACAACTATGGGAGTCTGGTGCCTTTCAGCGCAGGCTTTGGTTTATTGTGTCTACAGGCGTCGTAACCGATGTCTGAGGGGATTCTCAGTTCTCAGGGTTTTCGAGGGCGAAACGTGGAGGACCTCGGTGGAGCAGCTCCTACGGCCCGAACACGGGGGGGGGGGGGGATCTATCTCTGCCCCAAACACCCAAACCTTTGCCATTAGAGCACGGGCGAATGGGCTTCCATAAACGCCAAACACAAACAGCAAAGTCTCAGGAACTGACAGACTGCGTCTTGCTCCAGCCTTGCAAGACTTCGTCGCCACGCTCCTGACCAAAATGCTTCGGGCTGAAGCTGCTTACGGCCCCCCTAGACTGCGTAATTCCGACCGTGAGCTATACCGGGCCTGGGGTTTAGGGTTAAGGGACCCTATTGGGGCCAACTCTTGCGGGGGATGAGGACTGGTGCACGAAGACTGTTGAAATTACGCCGAGATAGCCTTGCGTGGATGATCGGGAGGAGGGGAGCATCTTAGGGTAGTTACATGTTCCCTTAGTATGGGCCCTTAAACGGGTAGTAAGGGACCACATTAAGACCCATGTAAGAACCCCTAAACCCTAAACCCTAAACCCTAAACCCTAAACCCTAAACCCTTTTGAAGCAGGGGAGCAGAGTCGGCTTAGCTTGCGCCGGTCGCTCCCGTTGTGGGACATCCGCAGCCTGCCCTGAAAGAGCCATTCTGACTTAGCGGGCAGCTGATCTGGGAATCCGGTTCAGGGTATATATATATATATGTATACATGTCTTTTTGCTTTTTATTCATGTATTTGTGTATGTACTTCTTCAATTGCTTACTTACGCATTTTTGTTTGTGTGTTTATTTGAACTTGTTCATAGGGCATACATTTGGTGGCTTGTGGGGTTTAGGGTCTTTTCCCCGCGCAAGTCCAAACTCGCCGTAGGTTCAACCGAGCAGGGAGCCCTGAAACCTCAAAGCCCCTAAACCCCGAAACCCCTAAACCCTAGGCCCTAAACCCTAAACCCTGAACCCTAAACCCTAAACCCTGCCTGTCAATCCCCCGTTCCATAAAAAACTGTCCTATTGAAGAGGCCGGAAAAATCCAGCCGCGCAAAAAATCCGTCCGCTTTAATGATGGTCAGAAACCTATTTCCTGGTGGAAACCAGACACCCACACAATTCTGCAGAAAAAGTGGCCTTTTCAGAAAAAGTGTCCTCTTGTTGGGTTTGCGTTGGGTTTTGGGTACGCTTTTTTCCCAACATTTTCCCAACATTTTTCCAACAAAGTACGGATTCGGTACGGTTTACGTTTTTTTGGGCTACCCCCCCCCAAAAAAAAAAACCCAACAAAACCCAACATTATGTTGGAAAAACGTTGGGTTCAGAGTACGCTTTTTTGTGTTCTGCTCAGGTCACCTATTCTTTGGTGCACAAGACTCTGCACAGGGCTCGGGAAGGTTCCCCTGAACTCCGAAAATCCAGCCGCTTTGATCGCATTCCCCGATCCCAATAGAACACCAACACCTCGCTTTTGCACGCAAAAAACCAGAAAAAACCATAAGGACAGAAATTTCTGTCCGCCAGGATTAACAGGTGAACCCTAACCCTAAACCCTAAACCCTAAACCCTAAACCCTAAACCCTAAACCCGCGCCTCGAAGGCAAAGAGCTCCTGCATCGGCGTCGAGAGCTTCTGGGATCGCCTTCCCAAGGTTCAGGCTCACCATCCCACAGAGTTTGGGTGGGTTTAGGGTTTAGGGTTTAGGGTTTAGGGTTTAGGGTTTAGGGTTTAGGGTTTAGGGTTTAGGGTTTAGGGTTTAGGGTTTAGGGTTTAGGGTTTAGGGTTTAGGGTTTAGGGTTTAGGGTTTAGGGTCAAGCCCTCAACTCTGTTAAAGCCCCGAAGCCCGCAAACCCTCAACCCTGAAGCGTAAAACGCTGAACAGGCGCTCAGCTCTAAACCCCTCATTGCCTGGGTGAACTGGGTTAGGGGTCTCGGAGGTTCCCTGCCCTCCCCGACAAGCCCTAAACCCTAAACCCTAAACCCTAAACCTTAAACCCTACTTCTCCCAGTCGCCTGAGAAGCATGCGCAGCAAGGCGCGGTGCTGCGGATGCTCCAGATTCAGGTCGTAGTGGGCCGTCGGATCCGACTGCTCCTCGGAGGAAGTTAGGGTTTAGGGTTTAGGGTTTAGGAGGGAAGGACCCCCACGAGTTCTACAAGCTGCAGAAACACCTACGAGCCCTCAACTCAGAATGGACCGTAAGCTCTAAACCCCGAAACCCCTAAACCCCCAACCCTTAAACCCCTAAACTCGTAAACCTCTAAACCCCGAAACCCCTAAACGGAACCTGGAAGCCGCCATCCTACATGGTGTCGGCGCTTCTTTCTGCTCTGGCCGGTTGTTGGGCGGCTTGTCGGACCTTCTTTTCCCTAAACCCCAGACATCCATGTCATTACACCCCCTGCACACTTAAAGGTGCGAGTTGTTTGGCACCTTCAGGCGGCAAGAGGATATCGCGACCAGCTTTGCTCGTGCGATGAGCGGAGGCAGGAGCTGTGGGGAAGATACTGGATTAACTCAGGAGCTCAGATTCCTAAGGAAAGCTGCAGTGCTGCTTGGCAGCTATAGGATCTAACTCAGGAGCTCAGATTCCTAAGGAAAGCTGCAATGCTGCTTGGCAGCCATAGGATCAGACAGTCAGGCTCTCAAGCGACTGACTGCTTTAGAGATCCTCCGTTTGGAGATTGAGCTTGGCTTCCCCATCTAGGACTTCCAGTGCTTAGGCGCATCATCTGGTATCAAGTTGACGCCCGACGGAAGGGAGAGAACCTCAGACACTAAACCCTGAACCCTAAACCTAAACCCTAAACCCTGAACCCTGAACCCTAAACTCTAAATCCTAAACCCTCAAGCCTAAACTCTAAATCCTAAAACAATGAACCAAACCCATGGCTTCAAAGGGGCTTGATAAGGGAACCTAGAACCTCAACAATCGGGACTACGGGCCTACTCTGGGTCCTATAGGCACCCTGAACCCTAAACCCTGAAAAGTTGCCAAGGTGTTTTTGTTGTTGTGTGCTTTTTTTTTTTTTTTTTTTTTTGGGGGGGGGGGGGGGGGTGGTGTATTCTCTACTTCGAGGGGGGTGGTGTATTCTCTGCTTCGAGTGCTTGCTGCAGTTGAGAGGATCCTCTTTGGAAATCTTCTCCCCCGAGGGGCTTCAAGGGCCAGGATGGCAAAGCTTCTTTCGAGTTTGGCTTCCGGTGTACTGGGGGTTTAGGGTTTGGGGTTTAGGGTTTAGTGTTTAGGGTTTAGGGTTTAGTGTTTAGGGTTTAGGGTTTAGGGTTTGCGGTTTGGGGTTTTGGGTTTGGGGTTGACACGGACTTGGAGTCATACCCTAAGCCCATTCAACCCTACGGCCTAAACCCGAAACCCTCCACCAGTGGCTTGGCTCCCCGCTTTCTGCTTTGCCTTCTCCTCTAGGGCGATCATCTTCAAAGTACCTGCCGGTGTCCGTACCGTTTTGGGGTCCTTACTAGAAGGGAATCCTACTATTTGGGGGTCCTTTTTGGGGGCACCGTGTTTTTTCGCAAACCCCCATATGAGTCGGCGTCAAGATTACTTGTTTAAGTCTCGCTTGTTTTGAATTAGCACATCCCCTATCGTTTTCCATGTTTTTCACCTACCGCAGTTTTTTATCCTATCGTATCAAACAACCCTGTCATTTTAGCGCGTCCCCTATCGATCCTCGGCGTTTTGCTGCAACAACTACCCCCTCTACTAAAATAAGCAAGCGGAAATTTTGACCGCGTCTCATATGGGGGCTCTACCTCCAGAACTGTGTCGCCTCATTCAGGGTTCTAGGGTTAGGGTTTTGGACGTCCTGCACATGCAACAGGGGGGCTATAGCTACTTTGTAGGCATTTTTTGGTTTACGGTTTAGATGGATCATGAAGGAGACAAGAGACAAGCTCTCGCATTTGGGCTGTCGGTTTGGGCCTCAAGGGTTTCGGCTTCGAAAGGGTCTGTGGCTTTGGGATTTCGCGTTGGACCTTCAGGGTTTAAGGGTTCACACGGGATGTGTGGTCTAGGTTCAAGGCTGGGCTGGTGGGGTTTATGTGTATCTATGACTGCGGGTACAAGTACGGTAGCAACATGTATACCCATATTTTGGGGGGCTTCTAATAACCCTACGTGCCTAAATCCTAAACCCTGAACCCTGAACCCTGAACCCTAAACCCCAAACCCTGAAGCTCAAGTAAGACCCAGGCGCCAAGACCTAACCCTCCATCCCGGAAGCCGCAGAACTCAAGGGACTGTACCTTGGACCTCAAGGGTGGTACTCTTGGGCTTGGAGACCCTTTTTTTGAGATCCCGAAGGCAAAATAAGGGCCATCTTCGGAGTATATTAGGGGAAGCCGACCCCAAGGGTGGTACTCTTGGGCTTGGAGACCCTTTTTAAGATCCCTAAGGTAAGATGAGGGCCATATTGGGTGTATATTAAGGGAAGCCTTTAGGGGTGCGAGTCTGAACAGACCCTAAAGCCCAGCAAATCTGAGCTCGACCCTCACTAGAGGAGTCTTCTTTTCTATTTTGGGAAGGGGGAGTGTTCGTTCCTATACTATGGAGGGATTCTAGATAGTATTTGGAGTGTAGGGTAGCCCTATTTCCGACAACCGCCCCATTTCGGTACATGGTCCCCCAAGGCGAAACAGGTAGCAGCGCCTCGTACGGCTTCCACGAGGATGCCGACGGGGATGGAGAAGATGGCAATGCCGAAGATCACCTTGGAAACCCAAAACCCAAAACCCAAAACCCTAAAAACCATACCCTAAATGCCCTAGATACCCTACACCCTGGACCCTAAAAACCCAAAACCAACAGCTAGGAAGCTCCAGCCCGAATAGATGCCAGGCTGCGTAGAAGATGCAAAGCCTGGAGCCGGCGTAGGTGAAATCCACGTTGGCCCATTCGCCCGTGAGGAAGATCGAGCACCAGTACATGGCCTTGAAGAAGGCGCGGGCTGAGAGTTGAAGAGTTTAGTGCTTGTTGGTTATAATTCGCGTGTGGGAGACTGAAATGGAAGCTTAGGATCTTTAGGGATGTTCAGGGTCTTAGGGTTGCAAGGTGAGAAGGCAATTCGGTTCAATCAGTGTGTTGGGAGACGACCCACGGGCTGACATAGGCGATGAAAACGCTCCAGGTTCGAACAAGTGATCAAGTGCTGGCGCAGGGGCGGACGGCACATCCGGCATGTCCTCGTAAGTACCGGAGCCACCGCATTGCTCTGCGGCGTACCTAGGCTTGGAGAGAGAGGGGGACAGAGAGAGAGAGAGAGAGAGAGAGCGCGAGAGCGCGAGAGCGCGAGAGTGCGAGAGTGCGAGAGAGCGAGAGCGAGCGAGAGAGAGGCAGAAACACCCAGATCACTGAGGGTATGGCGTTGCACCGTAACAGCCCTAGCCGGAGCCGCAAAACGCTCCGCCCCCCAAGAATGAAGCCCTAAACCCCAATAATAAGTGCCCAAACAATGCCCCCCCAAACCCCCCCCCGAACTCGAAAATCACATGTAACACTGCCCTTGAACCCCAAACCCTGAACCCTGAACCCTAACCCTAAACCCTAAACCCTAAACCCTAAACCCTAAACCCTAAGCCCGAATGCAGCTCGGAGGCTTTGCTTCGCAGGCCGTGGCCTCGTTCTTCCACTCGTTCTCAAACCACATGAAGAGGGCTGAGGTGGTGATCCAGACCTTGGTCTGAGGTGTTTAGGGGTAAGGGTTGAGGGTTTGGGGTTTAGGGTTCTTAGGGTTTAGGGCGTGTTTAGCGTGCGTTTGGGGTTTGGGGAGGCTACGCTGAGTACTTTGGTCGTAAGTCTTCAGAAGCAATACACCGCACTGCGCCGCCACATCTCCAACAACAACAGCAACAGCAGCGCGGCCGTTGTGGGTAGCTAACCTCCAGGACACACGAGAAAGAACGCCCAACAACATGTTCACGCGCATGTTAGTGCAGCTCATTGATAAGGGGGACTTCCTGTTGGTTTGTTGGTGATGACTGCCCTAACACTATAAACCCTAAACCCGAAGCCCTAAACCGCAAACCCTAAACCCCTAACCTGTCACTGAACCCTAAACCCCTGTGCACGGCATCTACACGACGCAGAGACGCCCCGGCGAGCCCCGACATGTTGGAGCAGCTACTGCTAAGGTCTATAGGGTCTCGGATTTAGGGTTTGATGAGGGTCTCGGGCGTGGGAGGATTTGCAGAAGAGAACATTGGTGAACATGGGAAAAAGCGTGACCTGTGCAGGATTATGGGTGTCCAATGTGGTCGCTGCTACGTCTAAGTCCTATACACCCTCGGCCCATATATCCCACAAACCCTGGGGCCCTAAGCCTGTAAACCTATAATTTGCCTCGGCTTCCTGCCGAAAAGCGTCTGGAACAAGCAGACCCGGATCCGGTCTCCTTCCCCCTAACCCCCCCCCCCCCCCGGCCCTATGATGCTGTGGGGGGTGCTGGGCGGGACCTTTCTGGGACCCCACCTCGGTTTCTGGAACCCCCCCTGAAACCCCTTTAAGACCCTTTTCTGGGACCCTCCCCCTTTTTTTGAGGCAGAAACCCTGCCAGAAATCCTGCCGGCCCGCCGAGGTGGCGCGCGCAAGCGTTTGTCAATTACTACTTGCTTAAGCACCCCCAAAACAATTCCAAAATGATTATCCCTATAAAGCCCTTGTAAGGAAGAATGTTCTCTTTACATTCTCCGAGGGGTTCTTAAACAAGTAGTCGAAAAACCCTGAACATCCCAAAGCCTTATAAGCAACTCTTTGCAGCTCTGCAGCATTCAGCGCCAAGTATGCTGGCACCTTGGCAGGGCACTCAGTTCTCGCCAAGGGGGTTTAGGGTTTAGGTGTCACTATACGTCTTGTCAATTCCCCATCCTAATGTGAGGTAATCGGGTTCAGGGTTGTATACAGGCTCGTTTGTCACTGTTTTTTGGGAACAGCATTGGGTCAGCACTCTCGGATATCTTCCGTCAGCTTTCTTCTCTACCAGGCTTGAGGCTATTGATACTCCTAACCACATACCAATAGAATAAGAAGAACGACGACGACGACCTCGACTCCGGCTACTGCGACTGCTATCCTGCAACCCGGTCAAGATACACAAGAACAAGAGACCGACAATTGAGGATGCCGCTACATTCAGATACAGACAGACGCCGACATCCGGAACAGGCTGAGCCCGACAAAACTCACGTCTACGACGATGTCTGCTTCTTCTCCAACGGCTGCTGTGATTGCAACACCACGACGACTTGTCATTCTTCATGCCCTTGAGGATCCGGCAGCTAGCTTCGCGCTGGCATCTTTCAGCACACGACCTGCCCAGGTGAAGCTCCGCATGATGTGCTGCGCAAGCATGCAAGATCAAGCACTTCCCAAGGATGCTCGGGAGGCCGACGCTTTCAAACCCTATATGTACCAAAACAGAAACCCGAAACCCGAAACCCTATTCATCGATACTCAATGCGACAGTTAAGGGCGCCACCGATGATCCGAACTTCGGTGTGGAACATGTGGAAGTTGAGGATTCGCAGCGCCCGGAGCATGCCTACAGTAATCATCGCGGCAGGGCATGCCTACTCATTATGATGGGTTAGGGTGTAGGGTTTAGGGTTGAGGGGTTTAGGGGTTTAGGGTTTAGTGCGCCTCTTTCGCTCTCTCACTCTGGCTCTCGCTTGCAGGGGTATGACCGAATCTCCCGCTCTCTATGTCGCTCACTGACTCTTTGGCTCTCTTGCCGTACGAAAGCTCTTCATAGGGGATGAAGGAATGAAGCACCACATATCCCGCGATATAAACCTTTGAGGAGTGATATAGTGTCCTTTCTTCAGCCTCTTCCCCTAATCCCTTTCTACGAACCAGCAAGTCCGGCTTTCGAGACAGGCAACTAAAGGCTTCCACCACTGACTCCTCCCTGCTGTGAGGACGGCCTGAGAGGGATTATCAAAGTTCAGGGTTTAGGGTTTAGGGTTTAGGGTTTAGGGTTTAGGGTTTAGGGTTTAGGGCTGTTGAACAGAAGCATGCCTTCTCTTCGTTGGCTGCCGCATGTTCCTTTTGAGATCTCGAAACTTTTAGATCCCCACTGTACACCCCAAACCTCGAATCCTAAATACTAACACCCTAAGACCTAATTGCCGAAACCCTGTCTAACCCAAAACCCTAAACCCTAAACCTTAAACCCAAAACCTTAAACCCTAAACCCCAAACCCTCAACCCTAAACCCTAAAGCCCTAAAGATCCACTTCGCAATAGCCGATGCCATGGTGGTTTGCCATTTGCTCTCAGGGCATCTCAGGGCCCTACTCGTGTTTCCTCTGTAGGTTTAGGCTTTAGATTTAGGATTTTTGGATGTAGAGCTTAGAGTTTAGTGCTGAGAATTGGAGGGCTTAGGGCTTATGGTTTAGGATTTCGGGACAGAAGCTTGTCACTCAAACATTACCATGTGTACATACTGGCCGCGAGCTCCTTGCCAAGGAAATCTGTCAGCATCTGCATGTACACCCAACAATCTCCAAAACTGATGTGACCTGCATGAATGCGAACGGCCTGCTTTTTGAACCTGACCGAAGCTTGCTGCACATCCAGAAAACAAATCTCGGCTCACCAAAGAGGTGCGCTGCCTGCACTTCAAGCCCGATAAGCAAAACACGCCGACGCAGAGCCTCCCAGGCCCCCTTCTTCCGAAAACCCTAAGCTAAGCCCGGCACCCTACAAACCTAGAACCACTTGAAAACCTACACCCTAAAACCCTAAACCCTAAACCCTAAACCCCCTAACCCCTAACCCCATCCCCAGCTCCAGCCTTGTGCAATCCAGTTTCTAATGACGAAGATGCCTGGCAAGCACCCAATGAGGTCCTCATCGTCGGAGACGGGCGGGGCAGGTAGGGTTTAGGGTTTAGGGTTTAGGGTTTAGGGTTTAGGGTTTAGGGTTTAGGGTTTAGGGTTTAGGGTTTAGGGTTTAGGGTTTAGGGTTTAGGGTTTAGGGTTTAGGGTTTAGGGTTTAGGGGGCAGGAGCTAGCTGCTAGCTCACGGTACAGGACTTAGTATTTAGGTTTAAGCCTACAAGTAGGCTTTGTGTGGACACGTCCGTGGCAAAAAGGGTCTGGGGCTAAACCTGAGACCCTGAACCCTAAGCCCTAAAGCCCTAATGCCTGCAAACCCCATAAAGCCTCTTGCTGGGACCTACGCCCTGAAGCTCAGAAAGCGTTCGGGGGAAAACTTGTAGTTTCAGACTATAGCTGCGGGAGGGGGAAGCGCATATATGGCATAATTCGGCTATCATAACTTTATCCCGCGCCCCTGAATCCTAAACCCTAAAAACCCTAAAAACCCTATAAACCCCGGTTGCAGGCCCCAGCTTCGATAATGCCGAAGAAGGAGAAGGCCTCGGGAAGCATGACATGGCGCAGCTTCTGATGTCAGGAGGTTGGTTGCTTTTGGGGTTCTGGGATGCTGTGGCTTGCCGACTTCGGGGTTATTTTGGGTGGTCGTTTCATGGTTTCCAGCCAGAATCCCCAAGGATCGAAAAAGCGACCCCGAAGGAATTCAAGGCAAATTCACGGCTCTAGGATCAGGGTTTAGGGCTTGGGGGTTTAATCCGAGGTGGAAGCCCCAAAACCCTCTCGTTCCAAACCCGAGACGTGCCTCGATTAGGGTCTATAAAGGGCACCCTCTCTGATGCTGAGGCCCCTTCACTCTTTGGCTTGGCGAGGAGTCGAACTCCCTCGGCTTGGGCGGTGTGGTTTGAAGGTTCGTCGAGCTTGGGGTTTCGGGCTCATAGGGTTTGAAGGTTTATAAAGTCTGGGGTTTTGGGTTTGAAGGTTTGTAGAGCTTGGGGTTTGGGGATTGAAGGTTTCAGAGGGTTTAGGGGGGTTTAGGGTTTGGGGTTTACAGGTTTAGGGTTTAGGGTTCGGGGTTTGGGGTTGAGGCCTCGGCATGGGATTTTGGGGGCCTTTACGTGCTTCAGAGGCTTCATAGCCACTTTAGAACTTTGAAAGATCCTCCTCTTGATGGTTTCAAGCATCATCCTCTTAGTGGGCCATGCCTGATGTCCACCTCCGTCAAAAACACCCAGACGCTCAACTAAAAACCTGGAAACCCTGACCACGCGACTCCGAATCCTGAACCGAAAGCGAAGCAAGGCAGGTACAATCCCATATGCCATGTAAAATGATGCTTAACCCCCCAAAAGACAGCTTCTTAGAAGGTGGCACGGTGGGCCCCGGACCAAGGTTGCAAAGCAGCAGTCCGAGCAGACTTTTCTCGAGAGCTCGGGAGGAGTCTGTCGAGCGCCATCCTGTCTTCAGACTGGGGCAGCTCATGCCATGGCTTTTGTTTGGCGGCTACGGAGCCGGGGTGCTGGAGTGAGGAGTCTGCAAGGTTCTCCAGCTAGGCCTATGTAAGAATATGAGGGCACCCTGTCTTGCTGGTATATGATGGCCCTGAAACGGAACCGACATGACATACAATCCTTGCAGAAAAAGGAGGGGAGAAATGATGAAGGGTACTGAGTACTGAAGAGCCCTGGGCTTTGCCCCGGACATCACCGACCCGACCCTTCAGCCGCGTACTTGTTGCGCATGACGTTGGCCGGCGCGGCGCCGAGCTCGATGCCCGTCCCGCCGTAGGCTTTGGGAATGTTCTGTGGTGGGATGAGGTCCCGGAGTGTCTTGAGGCCCTCCTCCTCGCTCTCGCAAACCCTAAGTCGCTCCTGTTGCTTCTTCGGCAGGAAGGGGCGGAAGATGGCCCAAACGGCCCGCCACCATTCGGGTGCGTTGACGACGACCACAAGCTTCTCGCGATCCGGCATGTGCGTCTGAACCACGTTGTAAGAGGCTGAGAAGACGCGGATCATCTTAGGTGATACCATGGACAGGCGGAAGCCCTTCATGTCGAGGACAATGGTAAGGTCCTGCTTGTCATCACGCTTCAGCCAGACATCCCACAAAAACAGCGTCTGCCACAAATAGTCATCTCGAATTCGCTCCAGCGTCATGCCATCCCGATCAAGTCCCTGTGGGTTCAAATCTCCGATGTTGACCCAATAGGTCATGCGTCCCGCCTTGTCTGGTAGGTGGAGGAAAGTTGGATAGTTGCGCTGTATGGCAAAGAAATCTTGACTTGGCTTGCTGAAGATGCCCTCGTCGTCAATCTCACACCGCCATTTCAGTGTTTCGGCCCATTTCTTCATGGCCTTCTTGGCATCTCCGTTGCAATAGTCCAGCATGTACTGCGGAAGTGCCCTATCCAGCTGTTTGAGCTCCCTTGGGTTGGGGTCGGGGCCAAGCGCCGCCGCTTGGCAAGACTTGGTGGTGGTCTTGGACTTCAGGCTCAGGGAGAAGCTCCAGAGGGGCCATGGTGCTATGCCTTGGTAGCCCAGCAATCCTATTTTAACAAGGGCACCCCTTTTGGGCGGGGGGGTTGGTTACTTGAAAAGGGAACACTTGAACCAAAAACAGGGGGGAAAATAGTAGCACTGACTTACCAAAAAGGGAACACTTGAACCAAAAACAGGGCAAAAAAAAAGTACCACTGACTTACCAAGGTGCCATTGAAGGCCACCAAGGCTACCAGAACCCCCAGTCGACTCGGTCGACCTGACCTCGGCGGCCTGTCTGGCCCACACGGCGCCATTCCTGCCCACCTTTGAGACTGGGGAGCCCCAGGCTGCGGAGAAGAGGACGCTGCAAGAGCTGTCGGCTTGGTTAGGGGTTTAGGGGTTTAGGGTTTAGGGTTTCTAGGGTTTAGGGTTCTAACCCTAAACGCTAAATCCTAAGTGGGGTTTGGAGGCTATAGGAGGGTTTAGAGCCTGGAGTTTAGGGCTCCGCGTCGTTGAAGAAGCTCCAAAGCTCCTGCCCGAATTCCCTGCTCCTGGCATAAACAAGCTACGCTCCGCTTGGGTTTAGGGTTTAGGGTTTAGAGTTTAGGGTTTAGGGTTTAGGGTTTAGGGCTTCACAAAGTTGAGGGTTTAGGGTTTTAGGGTTTACGAACCCTGACCTCTCCAATTCTCAGCTCCGCGGCGTAGTGGACCACAAACACCACCGTGCAAGCGACTTCCACGACCAAGCATGCGGTGGCGGCAGCAGGGGTGTTGTCCTGAGGAGCTCACAGCTTGTGGGGCTTGTAAGGCTTAGGGCTTGTAGCGTTTAACCTTCCACCCGGACTCCACCCCCCCCCCCCCCCCTGCCCCAACTAAGCCCTAAATCCTTAAACCCCAACTTACATCCTGTAAGCCGCTGAAAAATCAAAGCCTAAGATGCATTCAGTCCTTTAAATACTTCAACGCGCAACCCTCAACCCTCAACTCCCATAAGCCCAGCGGATTGAAACCTCGCAAACATCTTAGGGCCGCGCGATCTCGGGGATCGATGCCGCCATGGTGTTGATCAATGCCACGATCTTGGTGGGGTTGAGGGTTTCAGGCCCTAGGGCCGAAGAGGGTGATATGGTTAGGGAAACTAGAGTTCTTACCTTGACCACGAACAGTGATCCAAGCCGTGGCGCGGTAGTGCCCCCAAAATTTGCAGGGACTAGGATTAACCCTAAACCCTGTTCTAACCCGTTAGGGTTTAGGGCTGCCAAAAAACAAACTACCCCCTAAACCCTAAACCCTCTTGTTGTCCTATGTAGTACTTTTCTAAGGTAGCGGCATACACTATAATCCCCTATAGCCATCGCAAAAAGGACCTACATTAGGAGCCTTTAGGGAGGGTTTAGGTGAGTCAATGTTCACTTCTGCTGAGACTGCCGCCACAGCGGTGCTGAAAAACAGCTGGACGCTGGCTCCTGCTGCAGAACACGCAGGTCGCACGTCTGGAGCCGACACATCCTTATAAACCCTGAAACACCCTAAGCACTAAACCCTAAAACCCTACAACCCTGAAACCCTGAAACCCCGAACCCGAAGCCCTGAAACCCTAAATCTCCAGTTTCAAACACGACCTTCTTCTAAGGAATCCAACCATGTAGCAGGGTATCTCAACTTCCACCGAAACTTCGTAGAACTGCCCCCCTTGCCACCCAGCCGTGCCTGCAGGGGTACGCCGGAACATGATCGCCTTGGCTGCGCGCCCTAGAGCTGGCAAACCCCTCAACTCAGGGTTTAGGGTTCTAGGCTTCGGTATACCCTAGACCCGAAGCCTAGATTCCAGCCAAGGCTGAAGGAATAGGGGTTTAGGGTGCCATTGGGTTTCGAAAGGTCTTGGGCTTGGGGGGGGGGGGGGGGGTGGCGGGGTGGGGGTTAGGGTTTTAGGGGCTCATAGTTTGAGATTTGAGGGGTCTGAGGCTCGTGGTTGCCGAGTTCCTCATCGAACTCCATTTTCAGACTAGAACTAACCTATGGGTCCGTTGCAGCTAGACATGTCTTCTGTACTATTTCTTCTTTGGGAATTTCTTTGCTGTGGCTTTTACCTTACGAGTTTGCATACGTAAGCCCAGCTTGAGAAAGTTCTAAACCCTAAACCCTCAAGCCCCTGTAACTTGAAATTATTCAAAGGTCCAAACCGAGACTCCCCGAAACTCCTCGAAACTTTCCTCGAAACTTTCCCCGGACCTGAACCCTGAATAATTTCAATAAACCCTAAACCCTACACCCTGGTGTAGGGTCGCCAGGTGGCACGAGCAAACCTCTGAATGGAGGTCCATGCCTCGGTCAAACGACCGCCAAGCCCTCAACCCTAAAGCATTTTGTCTAGGAGCTGTTCTGAGTCTTACTTTCGAGAGCTCGATCAGTCGGTGATTCTAGAGTTGTTGGATGTTCGGTAGCGTAGGTCTTTCCTGCAAATTGATCTCTTGAACTCCTCGATCCATGATGGAACTCCCCTCGCCTCAGCCCTCCAAGTACTGGTTTTTGGTAGGGAATGAGGGAACTTGAGGGACTATATCGGGTAATTACCTGATTCACCAAGTCCCTACAAGAACCAGTGCATGAACCCTAAATTGCAGATCGACGGTGCCGAATTCTGTTGCGGCTGCATCGTTGCTGACTCCCCGCTGGGCCGTGAACGCCTGGGACATTGTGCCGATGTCCCGGGCCAGAGGCTGAGGTTTCATTACAGGTCCTAGTGAATATAACCCTTTAACCGGCAATAAAGGGGACATAAGGTAGCGAATACCCTCATTCCCTACTAAGGACCAATGAGTCTGGGGTTTAGGTCAATGTAGAGCTCAGGCTTGGAAAGTCCCGTTAGATCCAAGGCTCCTGTTCTCCAGCACCTTCTTCAAGCCCAGCTTCATCTTCACTGTCGCACGCAGGAAATCGGACGACTTCTGCTTGGCCTCCAAATTTGAGAGCACTTCCGCAGCAGCTTTTTGTCCCAGGCATGCGTGTGCAAGCTGTGTGGGAACCCAGAAGCAGAACTAGCTGAGATGGCTTCATCTCTGGATACGGGGGTTTACGAAAAAAGGGTGCCCTCGATATAGATTCCCAAATAGTAGGGTTCCCTTCGAATAAGGACCCCAATAAGGTACCCCTAATTTCGGAAACCCCCATATGCCGTTTCCAGGTCCTTTTAACCCTAAACCCTAAACCCTAAACCCTAAACCCGAAACCCTAAACCCTAAACCCTAAACCCTCCATTCTCATACCTCGTTTCCAGGTCCTTTTGGAGTGCAGGGATGGCCTTTGAAACCGATTCGGTGCGGAGGGCAGGGACCTAGCGCTCAAAGAGGCCCTAAACCCTAAACCCTAAACCCTAAACCCTAAACCCTAAACCCTAAACCCTAAACCCTAAACCCTAAACCCTAAACCCTAAACCCTAAACCCTGAACCCTAAACCAACATTAGAATGCATTGACATGTCGACCAACACAGGCAGTTGCCTGCTCTGTCCTTGTCGTCTCTAGGAAGTCGACAAAGCCAGCACTGAAGACCCCACAGAATGTGGAGATAATGGCAATGCCGCCTGAGATACCAGGATGGGCGAGTAGGCCGTCTAATCCTCATAATGAAATATACTGAACCCTATAAAGGGCCTTCTCAGGGACTGTATATGGCATAGGAACCCATCCTGGTAACTCCATGAAGAGGGTCATGGCTAGGGTGTAGGGTGTTTAGGGTAATGGTTTGGGCACACGCTTTCAATTTGTGGAGGGTCTCTTTTGTACTTCAGATGGCAGGTTGAGCCGCTACAATGACGAGGCAAGGCGCGTACCCTAGCGTCTACCGCCATAAGCCCTAAGCCGGATGGGAATTGTCGAAAAGCTGAAGAGGACCCCGCAGACTGTTGGGCTTGGGCCTTCGTTTGGGTTTAGGGCTTAGGGTTTCGGGCCGGGGGCTCAAGATTGCCTTTTGCATCTTCGCGGACAGGTGGAATATATACACAATTTTCATAACTAGCAGGTGTTCGAGCGCATGTTCAGGGCACTCCCATGGAACACAACCGCCACCCAAACCAATCACCCGATAGTTTGAGGGTGGGTTGAGGAGAGGGCTCTCTCATCGCAAATCCGCAGCCAGCAAGAACACCGAGGATCATGAAAGTAGCGTTTCGATGGTTTCGGTCTGGGTTGAGTCGAGAGTATGAGATTGCAGGTGTTGAATGCCGCCAAACTGCCCATGATGCCGAAAAAGTGGATGATCTTGGCCTGACATGAAACAGGGCTTCATTGCTGTTTTTGGTGAGTGGATTTGGGGTCCCCTTTAAATATCCTATTTGGGGTTACAAGGAACTTGTAAATCCTACTTACTGCACGGAGGCAGACAACTATGACACAAGCAATGAGCCAGAATGCGCGACTTGCATGCCGCTGGCTAAACCCTAAACCCTAAACCCTAAACCCTAAACTGGGGCTACGTGGCCTCGTGCTGAAGTTTAAGTTCAACTCTCGACTTCAAACTGGCTCGGCCTCGGTTGTATAGTCCGTCTCCGGGTAGTCACCGAAGAGGTGCACGATGCTGTACTGTAGCGCGGACAGAACACTTCTGTAGCGCTGCACCATCCTCAGCTAGCATCAGATACCTAACAAACTCTTGGCAGCGACATACGAGCACATTTACTGATGCACACCCTAGAGTCCAAAAGGCGCAGCCGGCAAGCAGCGATTGTAACAGCTTGTTATAAATTTGCTTGCTTGGGGGCATGAGACTTCCTGCGCAGGAGTGGGCATCCCTAAACCCTCAACCCCAAGCCCCCTAAACCCGAAACCAGTTTTGGAGGGGAAGGAAAGGGATGATTGTGCCACTGCCTCCTCACGTTCGGGGGTGATGGGTCTGGAGCGGTAGGGCCTCGAGGAAAGCCTGAACATGGGCATCAAGCGGGGCCTGTATATAAGGCGTCGTCGAAAACGGGGGCAACTGTACCGTAAGGCATCGTCTGGGAGAAACATCCCACCTGAAACTGGCCTAGGTTTAGGGCTTAACATTGAACTTAGGGTTTGGGGTTGGCTTGTGGACTGAACAACCTGAAACCTGTGGTACCACTGTTACCTCAGGGGGTCAACGCACAAACTTCCCTAGTAGCCGAAGCAAAAACAAAAAAAACCTTTTCCCAAGAATTGAAGGGTTTAGGGATTAGGGTTTAGGGCTCTGTTTTATCATAGGGCTAAAACAGAGACACCTAAAAAACCTAACAGGGATAAAACCCTGACACATGCCGGGCTACGACAAGCCATCGTCTTCTTCCTCTTCGGCGCCACCCTCGCCTTTCTCGCCTGCCCCAGCTACTATAGCGGCCCATGTAGTTAGAACAGGAATGTTGGGCAGCATGTAATTATGTACATATACATATAGTAGGGTTTAGGATTTAGGGTTCAGGGTTGAGGATATAGGGTTACTCCATATATATATATATATATATAATATTTACCAATATCTCCAACCTACCAAAACCCATGGTATAAGTGACCTAAGCACAGAAATCCTGGAGCGAGATATCATGCCCCGTCTCCTGCTAAACACTTAGATTGCCTAAGTACGACCAACCCATACACACACAATCCAGCTATGAAATCTATAGGGCCATACTTCCTTAATAACCCTCCAGAAGACCCTGAGACTTGCAAGTGCTTCGTAAGCCGGCTTCTTTGCGCGAACCAGTGGGCGTTCATAATGCTGCAGATGTCTTTGTGCTTTATTTTGAGGGCTATGAGAAGTTTAATTGGTTGCACCAAGAAAGCCTTAGATGCCAACCAGAGTTCCCACCCAACGTTCGGTGCTGCGTGCTGTATGTACCACCACCGCCCACCCACTCTCCCACCCACCAGCAGTCACCTTCCTCCTTCTAAGGATGTAGGGCTTAGGGCTTATAAGGGTTAATTCGGCCTCGCTGGAGCTAGATTTCGAGAAAGAAGAGATGCGAGAGAGGCCACATAGGCCGTACGAAAGACTCTCTAGATGCCCATCTCTTCCCTATCTTAGTTCCTGAAACTTTGGATTTAAGGGCTAAGAGTCAAGAGAAGAGTTTAGGAATGTTTAGGAGCCTGAAACTTTTTGACCTAGGGTCATGGGTTTAGGAGGTTGGGGTTGGCAGGTATCAACTAAGCAGCAGTCACAGGAGAGCACCCTGCCTGGCGGTGGGATGGCTCCACCAAGAGCTCTCGGATTCTCGCAGATGTAGAGCCTAGCATAAGGCTCAGAAACCCTAGCCAACACTCTCAACGGTCTAGGGCCTCCAGGGCTTAGGAGCCTTAGGTTTACAGGAACGGTGGCTGAACCATGAACTTCATTCGCAGATGCCCTGCACGTGCTAAATGACCCCCTCCGCACTACCAAAAAAGACGAAACCCTATAAACCTCTACAGGCAACCGCAACTGCTGCTTCCAGCCTAGAAGCAGCGTGGCATGCACAAACCAAGTCGAGACGAGCGCACCGCCAGCTCTTGCTAGTGGCCACTTGTTCAGCCAAAGCCTAGGGAGCTACATCAGGGTTTCATCTGGGAGCCTAGGAAATCTGCAAGAGCAATTACAAGGCCACGTTGTGCTCTGGCAAAAGAACTGCCTTGATGTCCAGAGTCCAGAGGGAAGGGAGCGCAGCAACAGATGCACATCGAGGCAGCACCACCACAACCGGAACTAAGCACTGCGCACACATTGCAAGGTGTGCAGGGAATAGAAGTAGCTCTCCTCAGTTGGCCAGAGAAAGACTTGTTCGTGTGAAAACTCTGGCCCTAGAGGCAGGCTCCAGCTCATTGCAGACTGGCTCGGGAAGCGCCAGACACAGTTCAGAAACTTCGGCCCTGTTAGGGGCTACAACAGCTGCCAAAACTCCACCGCCCCTAAACATTAAACCCTAAACCCTAAACCCTAAAGCCACTTCTCCCTCTCATGGGCAACCAGGACACCAGGCTGAAAACACGGAGTAGTCGAAGGAGCACGATGCTGTCGACCAGGTAGTGCGCATCCTCATAACCTCCATGAAAAAACGATACGTGGGTCACAAGGAAAGGTAAGACGAAGGCACGTGTTCATCGTTTTCTAAGAATACATACTGAACAGCAGTCAATGAGAACCGCATTGCAGTTCATCTAGGCCTGTCTCGAGACTGGCCCCTTGTGTAGAAAACTTTGCCAGCAAGATCCTTTATCCCTGACATGGCAATTTCCCTGACTAAGTGATGGCCCTTATTCTTGGAACCCCAAACAGTGACCCCGAAATATCCGGCAACAACCCTAAACCCTAAACCCTAAACCCTAAACCCAAACCCTAAACCCTAAACCCTAAACCCAAAATCCTAAATCCTAACCCCCCCCCCCTCCCCCCATCAAAAAAGCCCCGACCTGGCCGGAAGGCTTCCGGTCGCTTCTTCGGGTTCAACGTGTAGGAAAAGGCAAGGATGGAGATCAGATCCTCACTACCCTATCCCTAAACCCTAAACCCCAAACCCTATGCCTAAACCCTAAACCCTAAACCCCAAACCCTAAACCCCAAACCCTAAACCCCAAACCCTAAACCCGAACAATGGTGGGTGCGTCTAGGGCTCTCGGGTTCATCGAGCGTTTTGAGGTTTTAGGTGTGCTTTTTGGGGCTCTTGTAGGGTTCCATAGGGTTTTGTAGAGATCAGGTCCTCATCGGGCAGAAACGAAAAGCAAGAACCTCTGTCCAGACCCTGCGCTTGACCGCCACGGAATGATGAGCAGGGCGCAAACCGGAGCCTCCCCAAACCCTAAAACCCAAACCCAAGCCCTAAACCGTAAACCGTAAACCCTAAACCCTAAACCCTTGCTACTATGGAACATTGAGCGGTTCGAGGAACCTCATAGGCTCAGCACAGCATGTCTGACAGACAGACTGACTGACTGACTGACTTGTTCGACGAGCAGCAGCAGGTTTAGGGACTAGGGGTTTAGGGTTTAGGGTATCACTTCCAAGTAAGTTTGATCATATGCGGGCGGCCCCTTTAGAGTGCTCGGACTTACCCAAAACCCTTAACCCTGATTCAAGAGTCGCACAAGCCAACGAAGGAAGTCGGATGCCGCCAGCCAGTCGCCACAACTCGCAGGAAATACTCCAAGATGAACCATCTTAGCGGCAGCAGCTGGTGTATTGGGTTTAGAAACTGGTATTGGAGTAACCTAGGAATCAAAACAGGTGCACGTTTTGGTTCAGCGGGATCCGAATCCCCAAAAAGAGCGAATAAGGGCCTTCTCTGGGTCGTGGTATATTGCCTCGAAGCCACAAGTCTCAACTTACACCGAAATATAAGCAGTTGCCCAAGCAGCTCAACTCTAAGGAACAGAACATATGGTCTGCTAGCTGCATCGCTTCCCCAATACAGCCCACAGCACTTGAACCCCAAACCCTAAACCTCCAAAACCATTCGGCCCGGCCGGACAAGTATTTCCCGAAACCAAGGCCCACAACCTTCGCCCTAGTCTGAACCCTAAACCCTACGGACCCCTACCCCCCTATCTGTCAAGCAAGTGTAGTGTTGGGCTGGGGTTGGGGATGTTTGACAACTACAACTGAAATCGAGGGGGGGGGGGGGGGCGGGGGGAAGGGATTGCATGGACAGCTCAGGCGCAGACGCTTCTCACATAACCCACACCGCACAACCCACTCCACGGAACTCCACTCCGAACTCCGAGCCAACATGAAAGAATCACTAAACCCCCAGACCCTAGAATACCCTCAGATCCTCCAGCAGGCCAATGGCCGAAGAGAAGCTGCGAACACAAATTGTCTCCCAGACTACTGCCTGAGGCCCGCACGCCGTGCCCACCACGTCTACCTTCATTTGGTGCTCCTAAACCCTCAGCCCTAGTCTGCCGGCAAGCCTAAACCCTAAACCCTATACGCCTAGGAGTGGACGCAGGGCTTCAGGTAAACAACGAATATTCATTTTGATTATTTCATGCCTTCTGGATCTCCGCCAGCAGATCGTATCTCCCGCCCGCTTCCCGGCGCCTCACCGTCCACTTCCGCGGGCACTGAGCCGGCAGGCTCCCCGCAGAAATTGAAAGCTAGCCCCAATTTAACAGGCTAAATTGGGGCTAGCTTTCAATTTCTTGTCTGTGAAAATGTCCGCCTCCATTACAGTACCACTTCACAGGGTACTGGCTTCACCCAGTCCCTCTGAGGCAGTTGCTTCTACCAGTATTCAGTACCCAGGGTTTTAGTCCATATTGAGCTGGAGTATTCTCCCTGAACCCTAAACCCCAAACCCGGAACTCTTTCCTCAACCCTAAACCCTAAACCCCATCATTCGATCCTCCTTTGCTTTCCAAGCTGCCACCCAGAAGACCTTGCCCACAGTGGTGGTCGTATCTCCTTAGCGACTCTGGCACATGGGACGCCATGCTCCACATCTCGTTCACCCCTTGCTTGCGGTGGCAGCATTCTCAGCAAAGCCTGGCGCACCCTTCTGAACCTAAACCCCTAAACTGCCGTAAACCCTAACTCGTAAACCCTAAACCCTAAACCCTAACCCTAACCCTAAACCCTAAACCCTAAACCCTAAACCCTAAACCCTAAACCCTAAACCCTAAACCCTAAACCCCTTAGCCTAGCTGTGAACTGTGAACCCAACTCTATGCCGGCACTGGCTCGACCTTTCCATCCGCCCCAATCCTCCACGGTGGCGACGGCCGTGATGAAGGTGGTGGCGATGACCATCCTTGCTGCGATACCCTAGGCCCTAAACCCTAAACCCTAAACCCCTAAGCCCTAACCCTAAACCCCTAAGCCCTAAGGCCCAAGCCCTAAACCCTAAACCCCTAAACCCCTAAGCCCTAACCCTGAACCCCTAAGCCCGAAGGCCCGAGCCCCAGCCCTAAACCCTAAACCCCTGAGCCCTAAGCTCTAAGCCCTAAACCCCTAAGCCAGCCAAGTGTCACAACGGAGCAGCCTCGGACCATGTGGAAGAGCAGCCTCGAGGAGATTGAGGTGGCCGGCCAGATTGGGGGTTTAGGGCTCAGGGCTTTGGGGTTAGGACTTTAGGGCTTAAGGCCTTAAGGGCTAAGGGAGTTGATAAAGTTCAGATTCAGGGTATCCCCTCCTCTTGTGGAGCAAAGGCAGGCCACAAGATAACCCGAAGTCCCGCCCGCCTGACATCCAAACCCTAAAGCCCTGAAGCTAAACCCAAAAACCTCATCCCTCAAAGAAACCCATGGCTCCAAAACCCTGATTAAACCCTAAATCCCGCTCGGGTTAAGGGGTTTAGGAATGACATGTTTGCTTGATTTTTTCTTTGGGGGGTGGGGGAAGGGGGGGGAGGGGGGGAGGGGGGGCCTGGAGGTACTGTCAGAGAAAGCCTGCGGCTGAGCGCCCGACGTGCGAGTCGGATGCACTTTAGGATGTAGGTCTTGATAAAGCATGTCATAGACCTCCACTTTGCAAGCCGGTTGACTGTTACTAGTTGAGGTTCCTGGTTGCTGAGTACCCTGGCCCAAAAAAGGTGAACCTTTCAATTGTGGTAGGATTTTATCTACTCAGCTACTACGGTTTATGACTCAGCCATCTAAAAACCTTAAACCCCCCTCCAGCCATCTCCAACCTGAATCCCCAGGTCTTTGGCGCTGAGAATCCGATCTCCAATCTGCAGTCTGCCCAACGACTGTTCAGGGAACCACACCAGCACGACAAAACCCGCGGCCCTACACGCCCGAAACCAGGGCAAGCTCTTCATTTGGCATTGTCGGTGTGGATCAAACCCTAAACCCTAAATCCTAAACCCTAAACCCTGCTCCTTGCCTTCTGCCGCATACCTGGTTCTGGCCGGCAACATTCCTCGCAGAGAAGCGTGTGGTGGTGCTTGGCTTGGGCTCTTAGAGCTTAGAGGGTTCAGGGGGTGTTGGGTTTGGGGTTTAGGATTCAGGGTTTAGGCTTTTAGAGCATATAGGGCTTCGGGTTCAAAGCTTGTTGACTTCATAGGGATACGCAGATAATAAGGGCAAAAAAAGTTAAGGGCTTGGGCATCAGGGCCGGCCATACCGGTTTAAATGGGATTTGTGTCTGGGAGATGCCCTGAAATGCTTTGCATGATGATACGGAATATGATATTGGGGGGGGGGGGGGGGGTGGGATTCAGGAGCCAGCCGATTCGAATGCTCCACGTTTTTAGGGCTCAGGGTTTTGTTTTTGAAGCCGTGCGTGAGGGAAGCAAAGGCCCGTGGCAGGTTTCAGGGCTTCGGGTTTAGGGATCAGGGTTTGGGGATTAGGGAGCAGGTCTAGGGTTTAGGGTTTCAGGTTTAGGGCTTAGGGTTGAACACGATGAGCTGCCCAAGCCTCGAGGGCTGAGAACTGTCTGGCGTTTGAATCCAATCTTCCAAGCTTTCCGTGTTGGGGATGCGGGATGGCCTCAGCCTTACCCCTGAATCCCTAAATCCCCTCAAACCCCTCAACCCTGAACCCCTTGAGCCCTGAAGCCCCTGAAGCTTCCTGAAGCCCCCTGAAGCCCCCTGAACCCTCTTAAACCCCCTTAAGCCCCTGAAGCCCCTAAAGCTTCAACCCAACAAGGCCAGAAAAAACCCTCACACAAACACAAGGCCTGCCAGGGACGTCTGTCGAACTCGTCGTCCTCTGGGGCGGGGATTTAGGTGGGGGGGGAGGGGGGGGCCTACAACATGTATTTTCTGCCGTAGGGGCTCTATTGGCTCTATATATATATATATGCATATATATATATATATATGATTCTAGAGGGATTTCAGGGCCCACAGAAAGAACATATCCATCTCAACCCGCGTTGAATTACTAAAAAATATGTGAGGGAGGGTTTAAACCCAAAACCCGAAATCATGGCAATCAAAAACCCAAACCCCATCTGGGGCTCTGAGGGTGGCTTCCCAAATCCCGAGACCCGAAATGCGTTCAGCACAGGGCTTTCCACGCTCAACTGCCCGAGTTTTTGGGTTTATAGGACTTAAGATTTAGGAATTTAGGGTTTACGGTACACCCCAAACCCCTTAAACCCTAAACCCTCAACCCTAAACCCTAACCCTAAGCCCAAACCCTTGCACACGCGAGCAATCCCTAAACCCCGAAAACCTGGCGTCCTCGTGGGACAGCTCTCTGTCTGCTCGCACCCTCTCCATGAAACCTGCGGGGGACAACGCACGGGTTTAGGGTTTAGGGTTTAGGGTTTAGTTTCCCAAACCCTGCTCCTACGTGGGACAGTCAGGAGGCTTCCGGGAGCTCTGCAATGAAGTCGTGGCGAGCTGGTTGCATACTAACCTTTACCCTTAGCCCAAGACACTGTTGGATGAGACGCGCAGGAGTAGAGGCCAACGGTTTGGGGTTTGGGGTTCAGGGTTCGTTGTTTAGGGTTAGGGTCAGTTCCGCGCTTCATGTTGGAGAGATCTACCATCGGTAGATTCCCAGCCCACCCTTCCTTCGTAAGCAGAGGCCGAGGCCAAGAGCCCAGAAGCAGAGGAAGGAGCACACCGGAGTCCAACTGGCCATGCATGTGCTGCGCTAGACTACGATGTGCTTAAGAAGCCCGACAAAACAAAAACAACAAAAAACAATCCCCATATTTCCCTTTTCAGGAAGATTATGTTACCACCTTTTTTGGTTGTTACTTTCTAAGGGAACCGGGAGACAAGACAGGGAAACCGGTACCACTGGGCCAGCAAGAAGCAAGACGAGAAGAAAGAGGACAATAATAACTCGCAAACTGCACCAACACATTGATTGGGCTGGTTGCAGTCGGACAATTGTATCCACTAACAGCGCGGCCTTCTCCGAAGATACCGATTGGGATGCAAAAGAGCATGATGCTGAAAAAGCCGATCACCGTTCCAACGGCCTGCATGTGGGCTTTGAGACATGTTTCGGGACTCCAGAGCTACAGGGTTTATAGGCTTTATTTAACGGGATTATAGGCGCGTTTGCAGGACTTAGCTTTTCTGCTTATGTAGGGTTTTAAGGGCTCAGAATCGTGGGAGTAAGGTCCATACACTCATGCCTTCAAGCCGCCTCCTGTCTGAAAAACAACATCCTACACCCTAAGTCCTAAGCCCTAAACCCTCAACCCTAAACAATCCTAACCTTCCGCCCCGGAAGCTCCAGAACCCAGAGCCCTCAAGACCTCAAACCCCAAAGCCCCTCCATTCCTCGAACCCCTATGATGGCTTGCAGGGCTTCTCGGACTTGTAGAGTTTACGGGTCCTATAAAGCTTATCGTTCTGTTTTAGGAAATTGTTTATGGGTTATGGTAGTAACGCTGTCTCAGGGCAGCTCCATGGTCCGTTTAAAATTGGACCTTAAACCCTTTGTATACCCCTTATATACCCCACATGCAAAACCCAAGGGCCCATACTTCAGAAACGACTCCCCCGCCCCCTTCCCCCCAACGCAAGCTGATGCCTTGCCCCTGGGAGTGTAGTCGGCCCAGGGCCACTCGCCATGCCTCGGGCCGTGGGCATTGGGGTTTAGGGTTTGGGGTTTATAGGTTTAGGGTTTTTAGGGTTTAGGGTTTAGGGTTTAGGGTATTCGGGTGTAGGTCTTAGGGTATCAGCATTCATTAAGGTGTTAGGTTGTGACGGTCGGAATCCTGCAGCTGCAAGCCATTCCAAAGCTCTGAGCACGAACCCAATGAACCCAATGAACCCAATGAACCCTATGAATCGCCTATGAACCCCCATGAACCCCCATGAACCCTACGAACCCTGTGAAACCCTAGGAATCGCCTATGAACTTTCTAGTATATGAACTCTATGAACCTGAATGTATATGAACCCTAAACTTTAGAGCAGATGATCCCGAAGCCCTATGAACCCTGTAAACACTTACCCCCAACGATGCCCAGCGGCAGATTGATGATTTCGGACCACAGGGCTCGCATCACCGAGCCGTAGACTTCATCGTTCATCTCTTCGTCGGGGTTGTGCTGCGCAGATGCACCCGGTTTAGGGTTTAGGGTTTAGGGTTGAGGGTTGAGGGTTTAGGGTTTAGGGTTTAGGGTTTAGGGTGAAATTTATGGTTTAAGGAGATCAGGGCAACCGCAACGATGCATTGGATTTTTCAGCGCTGCAGGACCAGAGATGACATCCTAGTTCTGCATGCGCGAAGCACTTGGCACAAAGCCGCGATGAACCGCACATGTTGGCCCATCTGTCGGGGCAACAATGCAGTTCAACTTCCTTGGATTTAGGGTTTAGGGTTTAGGGCTTAGGGTTTGGGTTTAGGGTTTGGGGTTTGGGGTTTAGGGCTATCTTTGTAGGCACAACAACACCGAAGAAGGCCCATAAGACCAGCATTCCAACTGGCGCGCACCTTCTCTGTCAGGAAGAGCACAGTTGAGAAGAACATCCATACAAACATGGACAGTACCTTTGCTTCTTGCGGACAAGGGCAAAGAGTGGTGGGGTTCTCAAGCATCACAGGGCTTGGTAGGGTTCAGGATTTTGGGATGACTGCTGTGAGGTTCAACATAGAGTTTATTCGAGTTTAGGGTTTAGGGTTTGTGGGTGTAGGGTCGTCTGCGATTACGATTCACCAGCTGTTACCACCACCACGCCTGCGAAGAACTACTACTACAATGACAACGATCAGCACTACTAGCCCCCCTCGCCCTTTGCCCCGCCCCTGCTCGGTTCCGCTACTGCAGCGACTGGTAGAAAATGTGTCGTCCAGATCTGCGCAGGTGGCAATGATAGCGCATGGTTGGATGAAGACCGTTGTTCAGCAGCTCCCGAAGTCCAATATAGCAGAACGAGCAAGGCAAATCAGGTTTTGTATTGTTCGCTCTGCCGACATCCGACATCCGTCATTTTCCCTAACAAGCACTGGGAAGCTGGGACTAATGAAGGAAGTCAGGCTCAGGTCTGCGAACTGTTTGGGGTCCCTTTGTCTCCAATTAGCCCGTGCTAGATGTGGAGCATCTGTGAGCTCTTCATCGGCGATGCGTACTGGGCGTGTTCAAGTCCTGCTGGTTTTGTTATTCCCGGGCGAGTTGTCACTTGCCTTTGAATCGATCTTGAAACGAAACTCAGTGTATGGCGGCGGCGTTGCTCCAACAAGGATTGCAAGTCCTACTTCACTTGCAGTCAGGCAGCCAGAGTTGCGGTGAGTATGCCACCATTCTCCTGCACTTGCCATGAAGGGCACCAGTTAAAACTCATTCCTACCACGCTTGATTGCCCTGAGTTTGACTACTCAAACCCGAGTTCATGCGAGCAACGACCTAGCCACTGTGTAGCCTCGGCCAGTGAGGGAGCTTTCCGAAGTCAGAGTAGGAAGAAAGCAAAGAGTTTAGGGGTTTGGAATTTTTTCGGCTTTGCGGTTTGGATTCACTTCTCGAGTCCGTGCCTTCACAATGTCCAACATGTCCCGGAAGGAATGCAGGTACCGCTCCAGCTTGAAGATCCGAAGAACCTCAGCACTAGCTGCTGCGACACCTGCTTCTACGTATCTGTTGCGCTTACTTTACTTTGGCCCCGGTTGCTAGAATTTCTGTAGACAGGCCTAATTTCAACATTCCACATCGTCAAAATCCGAAACGAGAATGAGCCATCCCCAGTTTCTTGTTTGTAGGCCGCTCAACCCACCTCTCCGTTGCAACTATCCTCCTTTCCATGTCAAAGCAGAGACCCTGTAAACTTTAAACAGTAAGAGACAAGGTTGGCAACCCCAAGTACAACCAACAACGCTGCGGGCGGGTTGCTAGCGCGTGCATTTTGGGCCGGAGGAAAAACACTGTAAATACCGACGCAAACACCACTCGATGCTCACAGGAACCCCGCGCAAAAAAGTTTCCGTTGTGGCTGACAGCTTCGCACGGCGAAAAACATTGTAAACACCACCACGAACACGAGTGCAAAATCCTGTAATTGTTTATTGTCTCTGAAAGCTTCACGCTGCGAAAAAACACGGTGAATACCTACCACCCTAAGCAACAGTCGGCGCACAGAGTGGCTGCGCGCAAACAAGGCTTTGTTCTCGAACTTGCACTGAATGCTCCATGCGGCGGGCAAAAGCAGGCAACGCTTCAGACACGGACATCATCATCGTGCGGGCATGGATGCTCTGGCCATTCGCACGCACTGGTAACACGGACGAAATCATTGTGCAGGCATGGATGCTCTGGTCAATGTGTGCACTTGTAACATGGACGCAATCATCGTGCTCTGAGCATGCTCTGCGCGACGAAACCACGGCAAATAACGGTGGTTTCGGCACATCATCGGTCAAAAGCACTGCTGTTACCGAGTCCAACGATGCATCGCGGACAGCACAGACCTCTGTGCGTCCAGGCAACGCAAGCAGCGCAGAGGATTTCATGGTGCTTGTCTGCCATGGACTCGTAGGTGCAGAGGTGAAGCAAGCCTTCTGGAAGCTGTAAGATTTAGGGCCTAGGGGGTGGAGGTTTCGAGGTTCCCAAGGTCTTAGGATTGTGAGGGGTGGGTAGAAGAGGTGGGATAGCTGGGGCACGAGGGAGAAATTTGGGGTTTTTAGATTTTGGGGTTCGGAAGCTAAACCTGAAAGCCAAAACCCTATACACCCGAAGAACCGAGAACTCCCCTATGAATACACTGCCCGGCCGCTTCGGGATTTCGAAGAATGAGCTATCATGTCCCATCCTTGCTTTTCCACTCGGGCCATAAATAGAGGTTCCTGGTAGATTTGCCCACGCATGTACGCTGAATGCTGAACCCTATCAGGGTTTGTAGTGTGCTCGAGAGGTCGGGTTGTAGCTTTTTCCGGGCGGTCTTACACCTGCCACTGTTGGAGTCGTTCTGCGCAGCTTGGAAGCAGGTCGGCACGGCGGCTTGCAGGTGCGCAAGGGATTCATCTCTTTTTTTTGCATAGCCTTGCATGATTTATGACTGTACTACGAATGGCAATCTCTAGAAAGCCAAGTGCGACTAGGACAGAGCCCTAAACCCTGAACCCTGATAAACCCTAAGCAGTTGCGCCGTCACAAAATGCAGTGTAGGGCTTCCCGCCCCCCGCCTGGCAGCCAGGCCAGCAGGTCGACCACTCCGTACCTTAGAAGTGTGTGGGGTTGACGCACCCCCCCCCCCCCCATGAGGGCACCCTGTTTCCTTAGCATGAGCATTGGGTGTAGGCTTTATTTCTTCATATATATATATAGACATAATTATATCTATATCTATATACATATACATATATATGTATATATATACACCGTTCCTACAAAAGGGGGGCTCCCTGAACTAGCCAACATGTCACGAAGACCATGAGCCCAGGCCCTAAACCCTAAACTCTAAACCCTAAACCCTAAACCCCAATAAGCCCTAAGCCCTCAGCCCTAAGCCCTAAACGCTAAGTCCTAAGCCCTAAGCCCTGAGCCCTGAGCCCTAAGCCCTAAGCCCCTCAGCCCTCAGCCCTAAACCCTAAACCCGAACCTTCCTCCAGCCCCTCAGGTTCCCCCAAGACCAGCCGAGAGACCCCGAGGTGACGTAGGAGCCACCGCCGAGACTCGACCTGCTGGCCTCTCCGAGTCTCTTTGATTTGGGGTTTAGGGTTTAGGGTTTAGGGTTTCGGGTTTAGGGTTTAGGGTTTAGGGTGTAGGGATTAGGGTTTAGGGTTTAGGGTGTAGGGTTTAGGGTTTAAGGTTTAGTGTTACCTGATTGAGAGAAGGGTGCATATTCACAGAGGAAGCAGATGGCAACGGCTCCGTCGATGTAGGCGAGGCTGGTCTTCGTCACGTTGACGGGCACCTGCCACAAGTGTTTGGGTTGCAGGTTGGGATGTTTCTCCTGATAACAACTAACAGTCTTTAATAGGGATGATAGTACCCCCGATTATCAGCCCTGTTAGGGACTGTTAGAATACGGGTGAACATCCCATTTTACATGGTTTACAGGGTTTTGTAGGGTTTGGAGGGCTTACAAACCGAGGTTTGGAGGCTTAGGGTCTACAAGGTTTGGCGCTTAGAGGTCTAGGTTTAACCCCCTAAACCCCTAAACAGAGGTTCAGGGGTTTTAGGGCTAAGGGTGCATTCAACACATCCTCAAGACCTGCCCAGAACAGGAACAGCGCGGCGCCGTAAAGAAGGTGGCATGGTCTGTGTCCCTGGCGGTGTAGTAGAAGTAGGCCAAGATGGATCCTCAGTGGGACGGGTTTTGGGGTTCAGGGGTGACTTCATGCCGCCCATGTTGCAGGGATCTACTATTTACTTTGAGAACTTTCCACGAAATAAAAGATAGTCATCCCTATATTGTTGTTTGCAGGGTTCTTCAGCTAATCGTAGGAATTCTTGTGTGAGATACAGCAGGCAAGGCAGTCCGAAAGAGCAGCGTACCACAGGCTGACTTGGTCGGGCAGTCACGGCGAAGGAGACTGAGATGCCGGCCAAACACCAGAAAGGCGGTGGCCTAGGCGATGCTTGCCGGGGTTTAGGGTTTAGGGTTTAGGGTTTAGGGTTTAGGGTTTAGGGTTTGGGGTTTCGGGTTTAGGGTTTAGGATGTAGGGTAGTTCATGTCGGTATTCCTCAATCCTGTACACGCATAGCTGCAGAGCTAAACCCTAAACCCTAAACCCTAAACCCTAAATTTGTTCCGAGTACCCATCCTGGGGAAGAGAGCTGCTTTCGCTCACGATGCCCGGGAGGGTCTTCAGGAAGAGGGTGGATGCAGCAAACGTCGTCAGTCTGCATTCAGCATGTTGCAGGCAAACCCTAAACCCTAAACCCTAAACCCCAAACCCTAAACCCTAAACCCTAGAAACCGAAACCTAAGCCCACCAGGTGGTGCTGACTCGCCGCTCATGCCTATTGAGCCCAGTGGCAAAGCCTGGGCGCAGCTGGCCTTTCGACTCTTCCTGCTTAGGGTTTAGGGTTTAGGGTTTAGGGTTTAGGGTTTAATTTAGGGTTTAGGGTTTAGGGTTTAGGGCAAAACAAGATACAGTCTCTCCTTGGACTAAAACCCAAGGTAACACCCTCGGCATGCTCACACACACAGTAGAGTCTGAGCCATGCTCACCTACTCTTGAGGACCCTTGCATGACAATGCAACTATGCTGCAGGCAGGCCGGCGCACACCCGAAAGCCATCACATGCAATGAGGAGCGCGCGCATGAGCGCTTGACTGTCGCACCGGCATGCCAGCTGCACCACTGAGCACAAGCAAAGCCCAACCCTAAACCCTAAACCCTAAACCCTAAACTGACGGCCTGCAGCTCCAGCAATTGGGCGGCATCGACCTGAGCATGACGACTTCCGGGGCTTACTTGGAGTTTGTTACAACGGCTAACTTAGGTAGGAGGCTGCTTATGGGTCACTCAGGGCCCAGGTACCTGAAGAGTATATACATGGGCCCCAAAGTCAGAATGTAGGAAGTACTTCGAGGCCCAAGTAGGAAGCTGCTTAGGCACATGGACGGGCCCTTAGGGGTTCCAAGCAGGGTCACTCGGCGTTACAACCTTGTTAGGGGCACGACTTATACCCATCGCGGAAGCTTATAATGGGGGCTTTGAATCAAGACTGGCTAAGGTTCAGGGCTTAAAATTATTTGCCTCGATTTTTGGAGCTCCCAAAACCCCGATAAACCCCCAATGACACCAAACAAAACACATAAATCATAAACCCAGTGGTAACCCCAGTAAGCCCCAACAACGCCCCAAAACAACAATAACCCCCAGATAGCCCAAAACCACAAGAAACCCAACAAACCCCACCAACTCCCCTGGACAAAAGCAAGCCCTCAACCCTAAACCCTCAGCCTAAACCCTAAACCCTAAACCCTAAACCCCTAGACCCTAGACCCGAAACCCTACAGACTTGGGAGCCAGCTTGGTAGGTCATCCGTCTCGTGTGCGCATCCTCGCCAGCTCTTGCCACCTCAAGAAGCTCATTAAGCCCTGACCCAGGGGGTAGGGCTTAGGAAGGTTTAGGGTTTAGGGTTTAGGGTTTAGGGTTTAGGGTTTAGGGTTTAGGGTTTAGGGTTTAGGGTTTAGGGTTTAGGGTTTAGGGTTTAGGGTTTAGGGTTTAGGGTTTAGGGTTTAGGGTTCACGGTGTAAGCCCGACCTGGATCCCCTCTCGCGTTTCTAAGATGGTTGAGGGTTTGACGTGTTTCGCATTTAGGGCTTAGCTATCGAGTTTAGAGTTGTTGACGATAGTGTTCATATGGTTCATAAGTCTCACAGGGCTCATAGGATTCGTATAGGGTCTCAGGGTCAAGGATTCAAGGATTGAGGGTTTCGATATATAGAAGCGGGAGGCTTGAGTTTGCAGTTGCCTTCGAGCTTTTCTCTGAAGGCTGAAGGCTGGGGGTTGTTTCTTGTCTGCGACTCGAGGGGTTCGGGATGTTCCCCCCTATACTAGCAGTCCTTAGACAGGGACTAGTATAGGGGTTACGATCATCCCTTTTAAGGGCTGTTGGTATGTATAAGGAGGGACATCACAAGGTTTAGGCTTTAGGGCTCAAAGTCTCAAAAAGCTTGGAGGATGAAACGTCTGGTGCTGGACGACGGTCTAAGCTTTGAGGCTCCGAATTTACAGAGCTTAGCGCTATAGGCTTGGGATTCAACAAAAAAACTTAGGACTTGCAGGACTTCTCGGGTTCATAAAGGTTGCAGTTAGGGTTTAGGGTTTAGGGTTTAGGGTTTAGGGTTTAGGGTGCGGCTCTTCCCTGCCTCCTCAGCGTCTTCCATCTCGTCACGCTGGAAGAGGGAGTGTTGCAAGATGCCTAGGGCAA
Source organism: Symbiodinium natans (assembly GCA_905221605.1). Classification (NCBI taxonomy): domain Eukaryota; class Dinophyceae; order Suessiales; family Symbiodiniaceae; genus Symbiodinium; species Symbiodinium natans. The sequence continues at coordinate 251,719 of CAJNDS010002393.1, read as the reverse complement.
CATGGGGATTCTTGTCGTCCTTTTTTTTTTTTTTTTGGGGGGGGGGGGGGTTCTTAAGCAAATAGTAGTAGAGAGCACAGCCCGTTTACATCGGCGCGAAAGGGCTGCGAGCGCCTTAGATTCTATGCCGAAAGTAGGAAGAGCTTCAGAAACCCGCCAAAAAATCGTCCTACCTACACTTGTCTTTTCGGGAGAATTCCTTTTCAAGCAGACAAGCCTATTTACTCAGAGACTTTGCGGGCTTCCGCATCCTGGTCAAACGCCCGCAAGCCTACAGAACTTCTTCTGTCCTGGAGCATTGCAAGATGCTTCTGCGATCAATAGCCAAGGGGACGAGGCTTAGTGAACACACCCTGAACCCTGAACCCTACCTCCAAACACAAGAGGATTCAGGGTGCAGGATTCAAGGGCAGGGTTGAGGGGGTTGAGAGTTTATGGTCGGGTTTAGGGTTTAGGGTTTAGGGTTTAGGGTGTAGGGTGTAGGGTGTAGGGTTTGGTGTCCAGAGTCTAGGGTTTAGGGTGCATAGGGGCCCTGATTAAGGCTTGCTTTGGCAGCCCGATGACTTGATGGCAGCGCGAACAGCGGCATCGCGAAGATGCAGCAGATGCACACCTCAAGATGGGAGACTCCCTTTGGAGGCTTCCATAAAAATCCCTAAAATTGGCCCTCAAAGGGCCTTAAAATCCCTAAATTGGCCCTAAAAGGGCCTTAAACTCCCAAAAAATGGCCCTAAAAGGGCCTTAAAAGCCCTGAAAGGCCCTAGGAGGCCTTAAATCGCGGCTGGTTTGGGGGACTCCTAGTCAAGAAGCTCTGAAAACTAGAATCAACGGGCAGCAGAAGCGACGGATCACAGTTGCGGCAGGCTTCGGATATCTTGCTCCTAAATCCTACAAAGCCCTAGAGACCCTGCAAACCCTCTAAACCCTACAAACCCTTTAAACCCTCGAAACTCTCGAAACACTCGAAACCCTCGAAACCCTCTAAACCCTCTAAACCCTCGAAACCCTCTAAACCCTCTAAACCCTCTAAACCCTATAAGCCCTACAAACCCTGTAAACCCTAAACCTGTCTGTGACCTTCGGCTTGAGCCGGAAGTTGCACCCTAAACCTAAACCCTTAACCCTTAACCCTAAACCCTAAACCCTAAAACCTAAAACCTAAAACCTAAATCCTAAACCCTAAACCATTCTCGACCTCTGCTGAGGCGCGAGTGTGCGCGAGAGCAGCGTCTCCTTGGAGTACCAGGAAGTGGGGCTTGAGCAGCCAAAGAGAAGGGCTGCTAAAGAGGAGAACAAATCTAGGGTCTAGGGTTTAGGGTTTAGGGTTTAGGGCTTAGGGCTTAGGGTTTAGGGTTGAGGGTCCAGGGTTTAGGGTCTAGGGCTTAGTGTCTTTCATGTTCTGCCTTCCAGCGTTAGGCGTGGCTGTCGGCGCCCACGAGCCAAGCCGCCTACAGCTACGAAGACCAAAGCCCAGCCAGGTGGACCTCCTCACGCCAAGCGGCGTGGAATTCGGCCAAAGGGTGCTCTTTCAGCAAGTTGATCATGACGTACCACATGGACGAGGGAATGGAGGTGAACCTGCCCAATGACCGCCATCACAGGCATGAAGCCACATCGAGGGTGTTCAAGCAAACCCGACCACTACAGATCCGACGAACCAAGAAGGGCCCCCAAGCTAGGGCGTAGAAGGTGCAGCTCCTTTCTGTGGTACGACAGTGTGCACCTAGTCACTAGAATTTTTCGGGAGGGAGGGCCTTGCCTCTGCCATTTGAACTCCTCCGTTGTCCAGATGATGGCGCAGTTGGAACCTGGGCAAAAATCAAGCCAAAAACCCTGCGCCAAAAACCTCCAACCGTTACAACCCTAAGCCCCTAAGGGAAATGTTGAAACAGTCCGCACCAAGCTGGTACCCAGTGTGGTCATGCAGAGGGAAACAGATGACACTCGCATTCACGACCCCCAAAATTAGAGTCATTCATTCAGATATAAACAGGTAGACATTGTCTGGACGAGAAAGTTAAGACATAGCTCTGCATGCTTCTGACGACTGAGGGACTAGAGAACGAAGGCAACAGGGCTTTCAGTTCTTCCGGCTTATGTAAGAACCCCCCAAGCACCCCCGTAGCTTCGGCATCTCAGTCCTAAATGAGCTCTGGAGAGGAGAACATAAAAAGGAACTCTAGCATACTCCTTACGCGACTTCTCTTCCCGATGAATTTTGCTTAGGAAAAGTATGTTGAGTACTTCTTAGACTCTAGGGTTTCGGCTCCCTCTGCAGTTGACACGGTTCAAAGGCCATCGCTCGATGTCTCAAGATCAGGCAGCGGTTGGCCACGAAGTAGAAGCCGCTCCTCTGCATCAGCGAGTTTCAGGGCGCTGGGGGGCTTAACTCGGATGGCCCCTGGAACCCTCTGACCAAAATCCTAACCGTGATCCTCTTAAACCCAATAGAAGGAAATGTAATTATATCGCAAGGGCCTATCTAGATAAGCATAAGCATAGAGTTTAGGGCTTAGGGAGCATTAGAGCTTAGGGCAGCATTGTGGGGGCATTTTAAATGCACATTGCGCCGCGCGACCAGATTCTATGTCCCAACCAAGAGTCATCACCAGCCAGATGACCAAGCCAAATACTCCGGCAACTAGCAGCAGCTTTCCATCATCTGTAACCTTGGCAATGCTTTAGTCCTTCCGGCTGGAAGTTGTAGGCGTCAAGTTCGCAAGGAGAGGGAAGGTAATAAAGTTGCACCGTACAATCCTTGGCAAGGCCCTGAACGAAAGAATCCGAACCTGTCACCTTAGCAAGGACGAATTTGCCTCGCGAATCTTGCTAGCCATACCCTCCCTACAAGGCTTAGCCCGGGCACTTCTCTGAGTTCTGCAATTTAGAGAACTGCCCAACTTGGAGCAAGGAGCCATGTGCTTCATGCGCTTGACCCCGAGACCTGCGCCGCTTCTCTCAAGCATCTCCATGCTCCGCGCGACGAAGAGCCACAGCAAGTCCTGGAAGGGCTTTGAGTTTGCGGTTTAGGGGTCAAGCGTTTAGGGTGTAGGGTTTAGTGTTTAGGGTGCTTTTGACTTGAGGGGGTGCAGGTTTAGGATTCAAGGTTCGGGTTGTTCATCTTCTTGGGGGTTAGGAGGCGCGACGTGGTAACTTGACTGCAAGAAGAAGTACATTTATCTGCACTGTCTTGGCTTCGGTTTGCGACTGCCCCGGAGCTTTCAGGGTTTCGGGCTGAGGATTTAGGATTCCACGCCGACTGCTCAAAAGCAGGAGAACTGGCATCAATCTCGCTTGCTATTGTTGTTGCTAGTGGTTGTATTTAAGCTAGCTCAATTGCTGAAGTGGACCGCGCGGTACTTCATGACTATATTGATGTGCTGAGGCTGACTGTTGTGGACCCTGACCCCCATCTCATAGGATAAACTAAGGAGTCGGGCTAAGTTCACTGAATCCTCCCTAGATGGCACCAGTGACCGCAACGCTTCAAGACTGGCACAACGTGGCCAAGCATCGACATGAGTCTCATCGGTCATCAGCCCCTTGAACGTCAGAGCCAGTGCCAGAACCTCGCTGTCTGGGAGTGGAAGTATGCGGCTGCACACTCAACGCTCTGAAAAGCAAGTTTGGGCCGAACAATCCGACGCTTCTTTGAATTCGTCCTGAAGCCTATGACCCCCAAAGCAGCGTCTAAAGAACCTCCTGTGCAAGACCCCTAGCACGGCCCGGCATGCCTCCAGGACCATGTAGATATTGCACCTGAGCAGTTCTCTCAAACAGCCTGTCCCAGAGCGGGCTTCATTCTCCCTAAATATACCCTACCGTAACTGCCGCCCTACGTGGAAGAAATCACCCTAAACCCTAAACCCCAAACCCGAAACCCGAAACCCTAAACCCTAAACCATACATCAGCTGTGCATGTAAGATACATCAGGTAGCGAGGCCCAGCTGAGAGTCCAAAATGGTTCCAATCAGGATGCGTGTGCACCTGCAATGCCAAGCGAGAAGTGCTACGGTCATGCATGAGAAGCTTGCATCAGGGTCTCGGGTTTGGGGTTTGGGGTCTATTTAGGGTTTAGGGATCCATGTACATGTGTCTACATAGTGGTTCTGGCATGGACGTGCGGACTACAAGAAACTGCACCCCTAGACACTAGATGCAAGGAGTTTGCACTTTGGCCCTCACGTGTGCACACCCCTGTGGGAAATGCCTGGGCCCCAATGTAGAAGACATATGTATACATCTATACATAAAAATATATAAAGATATGAATATATACAGACCAACACCTGCTCTGGAAACATCGGCAGGCACGAAAGAAGCATAGTTTTGTTCGGATGCAAATTCAGATACCGGTCAAAGGGCACATTCTGAGAAAGCCGCTTGAAAGCTTATCTCCATTGTCTTGTTCCTTTAGGAACTGGCGACATCCATGTTCGGGAATGCTATGGGCAGACAACATTCATTTATCTGCGGTTGACTACACTTTTGTATCTCCCTTGCATGTGTAGAGAAATGTCATCTAACAGAATAAATTCGGTGCCCCAAAACTCCAGTCTTAATCAACTATCTTTTGCAGACTTTAATTCATGTTTGCAGCGACCACCCGCAAATGATACGCCAGCACACGGAAATCTGCGATTGTTTCACTGATTTTGCAAAAAAATACTGTGCGCCCTTACAACACGCCATTCGTTGTTTAGTGCAGGCAATTTAGAGAATAGTTGGCCCTCAAATGTATAAGCCTACCTCCTCATGAAATGCAAGCTTAAATATGCTCCCCTTCCTCCTCTGACTTAGAGCTTTTCTTGTTTAAGCTAGTCAAATTTCCAAAGCTGAAAACTTTGAACATTAGAACATATGCTGCTGATGTACAGAAGATCGGTAATTCAGTTAACTAATGCAAAGAGTCCTGCATGTACGAGCCTTCCTCCTCATGATCAGGGATTAGTTTGTTTAAGTTAATCACTTTACCAAAGCTGAAAGTTCGATGCGGTAGTTGGAGAAATAACTCTGCTCTACTGCTCCCCTGAATGTATTTAAGCATTAGGAATGCTACTTATTGAAACGAGTGTCGGCAACTGAGTTCGCGCACTTCTCCCTGAAATCTGAATTATTCGCCTTGCTCCTCACAAGTAGGTATTAGTAAGTTTGTTAAATTGAACTATTTCAAGAAGTTGAAAAATGGCGCTTGCTCCCCCGCCCCAAGTGCATCCACTCAGCATGCTACTGAATTTCAAGTAATTCATGCAGGCACTGTAGTTAATCAAGTTGGGCCCGAGACTATATGAATCTTCCACCTCGCTCACAACTACATTTACTAATCAAATTGTCAAGCTGAAAAATGAGACGGGGTAATGTTCAGAATAGTACTAAAAGGGCTGCACCGTAAAAGGTATCAATTAGATTCGGTCCACTTGTCCTGCTGCCTCTAAATCTAATCGTGTTCAGATCTGAATGACGATAAAAGTTACTTTTGCTATCACGTGTTTCTGCCACAAGTATAAATCATACGAAGGCTTTAAACCCTCAAGGTCACGCGCCAAGGAGGCAGCAATTCCTAAACCTTTCATCATAAGCTTTAGGCTCAAATTTCACCAATTTCACTGAATCTAAGGCCAAACAAGTTCTATGCGCTGTTTGGAGCTTCGGAATTCTGATCCCCAATTGTCAAAATCCCCGAATCCAAAAAACCTAAGTTCAAAGATCGAAAAGCTCAGAATGCAGAAACATCAAAGATGCCATTCTGTTCTGGAGTTTGGGAATGCTGAACCTTGGAAGTCTGCGTCCTTAGCTTTTGGAGATTTGGAACTCGATGTTGAGAATTTTGGAGAGTTGGGCCTGAAGACTTAAAGTTTTGGGACTAGCACGCAGCCCCCTCCATGACAGCAATACACAAGGGAGCATGTAAACACACGTATGTATGTATGTATGTATGCATGCATGCATGCATGCATGCATGTATGTGTGTGTGTGTATGCATGCATGCATGCATGCATGTATGTATGTATCTATATATGTATGTGTATATATGCATATATACCACATTCACACACATGTTAACTATTTCACATGCATGTATACATATGTGTGTCTATCTATTTATTCATGCATGCTTACGTGTGCACGTAAAATCTCCGTTCGGCGTTTAAGCATCACCAGCCGGGTGTATGGATCCCCTGTGCGTCTGAATCGACCCAGGCGCCACAGCCAAGCGTGACAGGGTGATGAGGGCAAAAACTGCGATGGAGAAGACTTCCACCCGCTTCCTCAAATGGATCCCGGCCGCGGTGAGGAGCATTCTTGTATCAACCCTAAACCGCCCCGAACAAAACATGGCCGAAAACTTAGTAGGGGTCCTCAAACTAGTGATACTAATGGCAGGTGCACGTACCATCATTAGTAGCCGTGGTGTTTGCTGAGTTGCAAACCCCACGAGGAACCCCCAAAATTGGCAAGCTCCTGAAAACACCCGTTTTTTGCTGCTGTTGGGGTCCCCCTTCCTTGTGGGTCACTGAAGCACGGCGTCCTTCCACTGAAATCGCTGATTTCACAGGCGTTTCATCAAAAGCTAAGGCCTCTACGAACCTCAACCCCTGCACCCTAAACCGTTAAGTCTATAGACTCCTCATTCAAAAACAACCCCAAAACACCCCCAAGTTTCCCTGACTTCAGTAGCAATGGTCTGGAATTCACCTAGAAATAGAAAGGGTGCTCTTCTTGGTTGAAAAGGGTTACAAGGCTTCACGGGGAACCTATCCTGAAAGAAGGAGGAAATAAGGGCCTATAGGTAAAGGTTCGGTGACATTGTTGCGGAGGTCAAGCGAGCTCTTCTTTGAAGGGAATCTTCTTCGAAGGGAAACCTTGACCCGAAAAACCTACACCCTCACCCCCGAAACCCTGAAACCCTAAAGCTTCGAAGGAAGACCCCCAACCCTGAACGAGCGAGTCGCCCAGCGTGGTCCAAAGGCAGGCCGAGACAAATGTACGTGGGGTCGAGCTCCTTTTTGGCTTTAGGGTGTAAGGGGTTTGGAGTTTGGAATTCAAGGTAGAGAGTTTCTAGGGTTTAGGGTTTAGAGCTTTTGGTGTTTCGAGTGTTAGTGTATGGGGTTTCGGGTTTAGGTTTAGGAGTTTCTGAGGTTTTGGGTTTTACACAGTTTTAGGGTTTAGAGTCTTTAGAGTTTACGGCTCCGTGACGCAAACCCGGTTCAGGCTGGGGATTTGGGCGGAGGTTTTGGGCTGAGAGCTTGGGGCTCTGGATGGTTTTGCCATTTGCACCCCCAGACGAAATCACATCTTACTGGGCCTCCATGGGGCAGGGCTGCAATGGGGCGCAGGGGGGTGCAAGCGGCACAAGGGTTTCTAAATATATGCTGCTGCCGTCCAGCAAGCAGGCCTACATTATGGCACGACACTGGCAGGGGCATCCCTACTCATTAAGAAGGCAACCTGCCTTATTATGACCTTACGTTGTTTTTGGGGACTTGTATGCAGAGCAGCTGCCACATCGAACATGCTGGACATAATCTGGGTTCTGCTAAGATCGCTGCTGCAAGGGCCCTACAGGGGCTTTAAGATACGGGCTTAGCTGGTGTTTAGAGACCCTAAACCCTAAACCCTAAACCCTAAACCCTAAACCCTAAACCCTAAACCCTAAACAGGAAAACCTGAACCCTAAACCTAACCCTAAACCCTAAACCCCTAAGCCTTAACTTTAAGGGATCCAGCACCCGAATCATCTCCTCCTCGGTGCGCACTGCGTAGGTGTAGAAGTTCAGCAGCCCTAGGACCTGAAACCCAAGACGGGGTTGGAGTTTAGAGTTTAGAGTTTAGGGTTTAGGGTTTAGGGTTTAGGGTTTAAGCGGGCAGAGCTGCCGAAAGTGCAAGATCAACTCCAAGCAATGACTGCGAGAAAAAGCGTTGCCTGCAGAACGCACTCGCAGTGAAAGCGAAACAAAAACGAGCTAGGGTTTAGGGTTAGGGTTCAGGGTTTACCAACAAGTGGGTAGGACAGCAGTTGCTGCCCTCACCCCTACCCTACCAACAGGTGGGTGTTAGAGTTCCTGCTGCCTGCTTTGTTTTGTTTTTTTGTTTTTTTTCTTTGCTTAAGGCTGTCGGGAAGGACTTGGGAGTAGTCAAGTGCTCAACACTAGGTTGGAGACAAAGCCTGCTCTCTAAATGAAAGATCCTTTAGGGTATAGGGTTTAGGGTTCAGGGTTTAAAGGTTTGGGGCTTAGGGTTTGGGGTTGGTTTAGAATCACTGCAGCATCTGAAGCCCCACAAGCTGAGCGCTGGAGTCTGAGTTGGCGGCAATGATCAATGCCTCAGGGCAACTGCAGGATGTTCTGCACCCACTCCCCGCCCCCCCCACCCCCCTCCCCTCCCAAAAGAAAAAGAGAGAGAGAGAGAGAGAGAGAGAATACGCACCCCTGAACCCTAACCACTGTTACTTTTGGCCCCGAACGCACGATGATGACCGATAGCCCCTAGGGACGTATTAAACTTCTGAAACTATAAACTACCCAACTACGAGAGAGGCCCTTGTACTTCAGCATGACATAAGTCTGGTAGCTTGACTTAGGCTTGTTATGAATGTTTTACCTGCACCCCATAGCTTTTGTATATGCACGCCTAAAACAAAGACAAACAATACCAACCGCCCACCCCTACCCTGGGATGCTAGTAGGCAGCCTCAATAAGGAGGACGCGCCTACCCTAAGGGCTCCAGTTTCTCTGTTTCCCCCTATGCGGAGGCACTGAAGCACAAAACTCTCAGCGCCGCACGTTGATGCCAGAGCTGGCCACCCCCATTCCCCACAGCTGCTTCATGACGAAGGACGCCACGCCGTCAGGCACCTGAAGATAAATCGGTCTGAGCGGGCTAGAGCCCTATAAGCCCTATACGTGATTGCGATATGTGTGAATTGTTGTCAGTCACACCCCACCAACCCTAAACCCCAAGCCCTAAGCCCTCTTCAACCCCAAGCCCTCTTAACCCTAAACCCTAAACCCTTACCACCCTAACCCTCATCTGATTTCCAAAGCCAACAACCCCTAATGGCCGGCTTCCCTTAGCCATGTCAGTGCTGGGCATAGAGAGAGGTCTTCCTGGGATTCTATTCCCCTGCGTGTCATTGTACCTAAATGGCACACACATGGGCCCCCAAAGTCATTCCATAGGAAGTGGTTCATGGTTGGAGGGTTGGAGCTTGGCTTGCTCGGGCCTGGGCAGGCTCTAAGTGGAGGGTGGTTACGTGGGAGTTTAAAAGGGTTTGGCGCTAGCCCCTAGTGAATCTCCTCACTTTGAACACAGACACACACACACACAAACACAAACACTGTGTGTGTCTGTCTGTCTGTCTGTCTAAGAAGCACGAGTGTGCGCACCATTTAGGTACATGGACCTAATCCCAAAGCCTGAGCTCTACACCCTTGCGGTTCAGGCTCACCAGCGCTCAGATGCTTTACGGGCTTGCAAGCAGGGTGTTTACGGTTTAGGATTTAGGGTTTAGGGTTCTCATTGGTTGTGCAATGTGTTCGCGGCTGGTTTTTGAGCGGCTTGTGGCGGCTTCGGGTCTAAAGGGCTTTAGGATTTGCAGGATTTTAGGGCTTATCAGGTTGTAGGGTTTTTGGGGTTTATTGTACGTTTTTAGGGCTTGATTTATACTTCGATAGGGTTCAGGGCCAGACCGACACACGGCTTGAGGATCTCAGGGCGGCCAAGAATCTTCGGCAACGCGACCGTCCACCTGCCATCTTGGCAGTGTAAGGGCCGGTGTAAACCCGTGTTTAGCCACCTGCCTACCAAATCCTTCAACAAAACCCTGAACCAACTCCCCTCCCCCCCCCCCCTCCAGCACTTAGGGTTTAGGGCTTGCCCCCAGAGCTGCGACTTCGGATTCCAGGGCTGGATGCTCCCTTACGATGTCGGGTCTGGGGTTTAGGGGTTCAGGGAACTTCTCCAATGATCATGGGCGCAAGTTTTTTAAAACTTGGTCGTTTCTCAACAAGTGCCCCTGTCTCGCCAGTTCAGGGAGCCAGCAGCACTGCGAGGCGAAAAAGACTCCCCAACATTTCACCAAATTCCCAAATCCTGAACACCCCAACACGTCCCCCGAAAAATCCCTTAACGTCCACGAAACCCTGAACGCTTGAGCCGGCAGGTCTCCAAAGTTCAGGGCAAGGCTTCTCGGCTGAGGGTTGAGGGTTTAGGGCTTAGGGTATAGGGTTTGGGGTTTGGGGAGGATATCTCAAACGATTTCCCATCAGAATCGGAGAATGCAGCCCCACTAGGCCAGTGAGCCGAAAAAGGGTTGAGGGATTCCATGGCATTCAAGGGGCCTTTAAGGGGGCTTATTGGTCGCTGTGTGGGTAGGGTTTAGGGTTCAGGGTTCAGGGTTTAGGGTTCAGGGTTCAGGGTTTAGGGTTTAGGGTTTAGGGTTCAGGGTTTAGGGTTTAGGGTTCAGGGTTTAGGGTTTAGGGTTCAGGGTTTAGGGCTTGTAGGGATTTCTACACTAAGTCTACTCTCTGCAGGGCTATGAACGGCCCAGGCACCGGAGGCGCGACGACTTCGACGAACTCCACGTAGAGCATCAAGGTCAGCAGAAACCCGACGAACATTCCTTTAGGCTTTAGGGTTTAGGGTTTAGGGTTTAGGGTTTAGGATTTAGGGCTTGGGTTTAGGGTTTTGGGTTTAGGGTTTAGGGTTTAGGGTTTAGGCTTTTAGGGTTTAGGGTTTAGGGTTTAGGGTTTAGGGTTTAGGGCTGAAGGTTCAGGCAATTCGGCCGTAAGGATACATGGGTTGAGGTGGGATCTTCGCTAGTACCGAAGTCGCGTGGCGACTGGGAAGACCAGCCTTCCCAGTCTTGGGCATCCTCTCCTCGTCTAAACGTCCATCCACCCTTCCACACTCGGGCCTGGCGTGGAATCTATGCACCACCTGTCTAGGACATGAACCCCTCAGCACTAAACCCTAACCCGAAACTCGAAACCCGAAGCCCCGGATGCAGCTCCATCCAACCTTGGAGAGAACAACGCGCCCACGTCTGGTTCTCACTTAGGTCACGATAAGCCGCATGGCCCAATCTCTTCGTGCAAGTATAGATCTTGGGGTGTTTAGGCGGGCTTAAGCAAGCAGGGTTAGGGTATAGGGTTTAGGGTTTAGGGTTTACGGTTTCAGATGGTTTCAGCCCCTATGTCCGTGGGACTGCACAAGCTTCAGGTCTCCGTGAATAGCTGGGCCAAGCGTCCAAGTGGGCCAACTTGCATCCAGACCTCAGTGCCGCAACTAGGCCCCCGTGCTTTCAGAGTTGAGAGGAGTCATCTGGTTGACTTACTGGCTGTGAATAGGGAATGAGGTAACTAAGTACACTAAGTACCCTCTGTAATCCCTTAAAGGGTGTAGATAGATAGATAGATATATATATATATATCTATGACATATATGCATAGGGGGTATAAGAAACCTAATTTCCTCATTCCCTACTGCAAACCAGCTGGTCGCTCGTAAACTGTCCAACATCCACACTCCCCGAAGATGAGAATAGGTTGGCCCCAAAAGCCGCAAATATTCCTACTCCAGGGCCCAATGTTGGGCTTCATATGAACCTGAAGGCTAGATCCTGTCAAGGGAGCGTGCCCCAGGTCCTACCGAGGAGGAGAGATTGACTGGCACATTTTGAAGACAGACGGGCAGGGCCCCCAAACCCTAAACCCTAAACCCTAAACCCTAAACCCTAAACCCTAAACCCTAAACCCTAAACCCTAAACCCTAAACCCTAAACCCCACCTAAACCAACATCAGAAGACTGAGAGGCCGGCATTCTGGCTGCTCGTCAGGCCCTGCTCTACGCACTCGTCCCCTTCCTCACGTAAGAGCCAGACCCGCAGGGTTTAGGGTTTAGGGTTTAGGGTTTAGGGTTTAGGGTTTAGGGTTTAGGGTTTAGGGTTTAGGGTTTAGGGTTTAGGGTTTAGGGTTTCCGAAATTAGGGGTACCTGATTGGAGTCCTGATGATATGGGGATCCTACTATTTGCACTATTTGGGGGTCTATATTGGGGTCCCTTATTTTCGTAAGCCCCGGCATGGGCCCTAAAGTCATTCTGCAGGAAGTGCTGAAAAGCCCAGGTGTACACCATCTAGGTACACAGCGCCCTTAGGGAAGGCCACCGCAGCGCGACGTCGTTCTGTGCACAACACGGAATTGTTGTTCCGGTCAAAAACTCATGTATTTGGGCCCTTGAGCTACTTGGGCCCGTTGGGAGCACGAAGTTCGCGAATGAACCCCTCCTATCCGCTGTCCCGTCGCGCCTCTTTCCCAGCTTCCTGCGACTCAGCTCCCTCACCACCTGGCGTCGCAACAGATGCGGCGTTCCGAAAATCTGGAGCTTCCCTTTTTTGGGTCCAGTTGGGGGTTTCCGAAAATAAGTGGCCCCTTTTTTTGGATTTTTTTGGGTTCCTATAGAAGGTCTATACGATACTTGGTATACTAGGGGTAGAGTGTTTTGGGAAATCTACCCGGGCCGTGATGCAAATCCCTCCACTCTACAGCAGCCTGTCCATCATCCACGCAAGTATCTCTGTCCCTAAACCCTTAACCCTCAACCCCACATACATGTCGTCTCGCCCTAAACCCTAAACCCTAAACCCTAAACCCTAAACCACGAAAGCACGTTTTTTTTAATCCCGGCTCCCACCTTCAGGATTGTCTGGTGGATCAGCTTGCCGCCGCATCTGGGAAATCGGCTTGTAGGGCTTAGGGTTTAGGGTTTAGGGTAAGCCCTAATGGCTCAACTCAAGGGCGGAGGCCCTGAAACCCCCCCCCCCCCTCCCCCCTAGTTCTCAAACAGGTTGAGTAGTATTTGGCTGGGTGCCGGATTCCGGGAAAAATAGTATTTCATGAAAGGGAGGGGTTAAGTATTTGTGGGAAGCGATTGGGGTTTAGGGCTAGGGAATTCGGGCTTTCAGGGATTTAAGGCTTTAGGGGAACCGGGTTTGAGGGATTTCGGGTGGCTTTAGGGCTTTTGGGTTTTGAGGGTTTAGGGGTTGAGGATGTAGGCTTTTTAGTGTTTATAGGGTTTGGGATACTCAATGGGGTGAGAGTATAGCTACTGCTATAGAGATATGTCATGAGGATCAAGGGGGACTGGATCGTCAGCTCTTTATCTACATCGTGGTCCTTTCTTGCGCACTTCCCTATAATCCCTAAACCCTAAACCCTAAAACCCTAAGCCCTAAACCTGTGGTAAAACCGGGGTCCCAAAAGGGGACCAGTGTTCATGCAATCGACCACATGGGGACATTGCAGGGACTATTCTAGACGCAAATCTCATAGGGCTCAGAAATTTCATATTCATCGTTCTCTAAAAGGTGCTGGGCAAAAACACGGGTATGGTTGCAGGGCTTGCGGGTTGTGGAATATGTAGCGGGGTCCCCCCCCCCGGGCCACTGCCCGGGGTTTAGAGTTTAGGCTCGCAACGCCCACGAAGTGGAGGCTCTTCTCTCCTAGACCAAAGAGTAGCCTAGGAATAAAAGGGGTGCCCTTCTTGGTTTTACCGGGACTTATAAGGGAACCTAAACCCTGCAACAAAAAAGGAATAGGGGCCTCGTCTGGGTCCCAGTCGCCCTCAAGCCCTACAGCCTGAACAGGGGCCTACTCTGGGCTCCTCTCTCTGACTGTGAAATTCCTCGAACAAAAACCTCACCTGCAAAGTAGTCATCTGCAGTCAGCCGCCAGGTTTAGGGTTTAGGGTTTAGGGTTTAGGGTTTAGGGGCCTGAATCCCTACACCCTAAGGCTGAGGGTTGACGGCTTAGGCTTAAGGTTTGAGACCCTGCAAGCCCCGCCTTCTGACCACGACGCTTCTGGCGACTGCGGCGACTGAGCTTGGCCACACTACGCCGCTGCTGCTGCGACCTGGTGTAGGAGAAGTTTAGAGCCTGGAGCCTAAACCCTAAACCCTAAACCCTAAACCCTTACCCCTTATAACCTTGACCCTAGCACCCTATGGAGCAGAGTGAGTTGGTCATCTCCAGTAAGTACACGCCAGAGAACCGAAACATTGGCTGGGAATTAAAACCAGCGTCGCAAGCCCAGAAACCTTGTTCCCTGCTCCCCTTGCCCTATCTCTAAACCCTTGACCAAACCTGAGACTCTCTAGACCCTAGACCCTGATACCTTAACTGCAAGCCCTAAATCCAAACCCTGAACCCTAATCCCGATACCCGAAGCCCTAAGCCCTAAATGCCAGCCGCCCTCGCCCCTCCCAAAAAGCAAGGTAAGGACCTTGCAGGTAAAACCTGCAATATGTTCTCGGTCACCGGTCTTGATTAGGGGGAGTGTTTGAGGTTTAGGGAAAAGGTTCAGGGCTTAGGGTTTAGGGTTCAGGGTTCCGGGCCTGATCCAAGCCCTAAACCCTAAACCCTAAAACCTAAACCCTAAACCTAAACCCTAAACCCTAAACCCTAAACCCTAAACCCTAAACCCTTGGTAACTGCAGGAAAGGGGCAGCTGAATGGCGGAATTGCTGCATGGGCACTCCAATCCGATAACGCCGCTGCAGCTGCAGGGAGCCTGGCCAGTCGACTTGTTGGCACTTGGACTGGGCACAGTTTAGGGTTTAGGGTTTAGGGTTTAGGATTTAGGGTTTAGGGTTTAGGGTTTACGGCTTGGGGCGTCTTCGGGGTCTTGGCGTTTTTGGGGCTTTGGGTTGTCTTGCAAGGTCACTGGTCGATGTGAGCTCATAATCTCAGACCAGCTTCCATCTTCTTTTTTCCCGGTGGTCTTGTCTTATGCCCCAAAAGAGGCTGTTATCATTAAAGTACGGAGCCTTCTATTTAGGGTGCGCCAAAACAAGGGGTCCATAATTGAGAGAATCCGCCGTGCGTTTAAAGCAGAGGCTCCCGGCGGTTACCCGACTCTAATTCTGCAACTTGAAGTCGAGCAAAAGCTTCGAGCTTTGGGTCTGTGCGCTAATTTATTTGAACTCGCTGTTTTTGACTACAGTCAGAGTAGTAAACGAATTATAAGCAAAACAGTGCTTCTAGGAAACGGAATATTGAAACAGCAGCGGCATATCAAGTACCATGCTACTTGGGCTCGCCATCCGTAATGTTAGAAACATTTGCGCAAAAACCTGCCAGGCGTCCTGTTCAGCATCCACGAGGCCATCCTGCACGAAGAAGCATCCGAGCTCAAGGTGCCACCGCATACCGTTTGGATGTAGGGACCATGGCATGCCGTCTACAAGTCCCGCTTCAACCCTAAACCCTAAACCCTAAACCCTAAACCCTAAACCCTAAACCCTAAACCCTAAACCCTAAACCCTCGCATCGCACAGGCCAAAAAGCCAGGGCCTCCACTTCGGACTCCGACTTATGTCTCACGGCCAGGGAGACAGCGAAGAGGATGCAGGCCCAAAAAAGGCGGTATCCTTGGTAGCCCAGAAACCCATATGGACGATAAGGGCACCGTTTTATTTGGGTTGGTTACGTGTCCCTGAGCCCTAAACCCGGAACAAAAAAAAGGGAAAAGTGTACCACTGGGCTACCAAGTATCTCCCTCCCATGGTCGCAGGTACGAAGTGTATTGCAAAGACTGCGGCAAATCTACATTGAGCCGACATGGCCAGTGGTCAGGATCATACCATGGTCCTGTAACACCTTGCCAGGGGCTTAGAGTTTAGGGTTTGGGGCTTTGAGGGGCTCTGAGAATCTTGTAGGCCTTGGCCCGTAAACGCCTGGAACACTGAATGCCTTGCGCAATCTGCTCCTGAGCAAGGCAGCCGTAAAGCGCCCAGCATTAAGCACGCCCCTCGAACCCTTGAAACCCTTGAACAGTATGCCCCTACATGGGGGCTTTCGCAAAGTAGGGGGCTTCTTTTTTGTGGACCTGTAGAGCTTTGCCTTTGGTAAGTTTAACCCCTAAACCCTAAACCCTAAACCCTAAACCCTAAACCCTAAACCCTAAACCCTAAACCCTAAACCCTACTAAACCTTGCCTTTGCCAAGCATCATAAGGAACTGCTACACAGGAGGGCAATGCTTCGCGAATCTGGACCAGATGCAGGTTCTGGAGACCTGGGCACGACCGGCATGGAGTTGAGGGTTTGCAGGCTTCGTTGAGTTTCGGGTTTAGGGGGGTAAGGTTTAGAGGGTTTAGGGTTTAGGGTTTACAGGGTTTACAGGGTTTACAGGGTTTACAGGGTTTACAGGGTTGACAGGGTTGACAGGGTTGACAGGGTTTACAGGTTTTACAGGGTTTACAGGGTTTACAGGGTTTACAGGGTTTACAGGGTTTACAGGGTTTACAAGTACAAGTAAGGTTGATAGGGCCTACAACAAGCATGCCGAGTCAATCCGCCCGTGGGCGATTGCACGGCGTCGCGTATCAGAAGCCCTCAACCGCAAAAAAACCCTTCGCCAGCCCCGTTCACCTGGTTCAGGGTTTAGGGTTTAGGGTTTAGGGAGATTTTGCAGTGAGCCCTCACGTCCAAGTTTGGGCCTAGGGTGGAAGGCTCGCAGGCCTTACAAAACCTAAACCCTAAACCCTCATGACGCGAAATTCCAGCCGGGCTAGACAGCTCATGAAGAAGAAACCCTAAACCCTTAACCCTAAACCCAAGGGGTTGAGGGACCCAGTCTGCCATGAGCATTGCTTCCTGGCCAGGCGGCTCGGGTGCGTCACAAGGATCCTGGTTAACAGATCTGGGAAGGTGCTTCGGCTTCGGTGTACCCGCTAAACCCTAAACCCTAAACCCTAAACCCTAAACCCTGAACCCTGAACCCTAAACCCTAAACCCTAAACCCCAAACCCCTAGACCTTCCTAAGTCCTAAACGCTTCGAGAGGACCTTGCAATTGTAGGGCTCAGGGCTGAGAATTTCGGGTTTATTTCAGAATTCTCCATGGCTGGTCTGCAGACCATCACCGAACCGTTTTTCGTTGGGATCTTGGGTCCCTGTTGTACCTTAGTTTTTGGGGATTGTATAGGGACTCCAAATTCATAAACCATAAACACGAAATCCAAATGATGAGTCTGCACCGTTTCCGCCTGAGCACCACCGATTCGACAGAGGTGGGACCCCAAAGCCCAAACCCTTTTGGAAACCCGTCTAGGGTTGAGGGTTCAGGCTCAGGGTTTAGGGTTTAGCGAAGACGAGACTTGAAGACCCCCAGAAAACCTCCGAGCCCTACGTGCGCCTGAGCAAGCAGCGGACGCCCATGACGCCCTGAGGTGCCGCATGCCAAGTCTAGCGGTACACTACCTAAACAATCAACCCTACACAAGGGCAACAGGGGTAGGGGTAGTTTTTTCAGTTAAGGGCTTGTAGAGGTTTAGGGCCATTGTCGGATTTCGGGATTTGGGGGTCTACGGGCGGACTTGGGTTGAAGGTCGTGCATGGAGTGGCTCGCTAGACTGGGATGGCCCTAAGGACCCTCTGAAAAGACATTCCTACATATGACCCTCTTAAACACAACAAGGGAAAATATCAAATGTCTAACCGTTAGCCTAAACCCTAAACCCTAAACCCTAAACCCTAAACCCTAAACCCTAAACCCTAAAGTATTCCGACCCCTAGATTACCCAGTAGAGGGACGGCCTGGAAGGCGTTGTTGCTAAGGTCCAGCTCCTCGATGCCATGCCCAGACTTCGTCTGGAAGGCATCCTGGCAGATGAGCTGCTCTTGTAGGGTTCAGGGTTTAGGGTTTAGGGTTCAGGGTTCAGGGTTCAGGGTTCAGAGTTTACGGTTTAGGGTTGAGGGTTGAGGGTTGGGTTGAGGGTTTAGGGTTTAGGGTTTAGGGTTTAGGGTTTAGGGTTTAGGGTTTAGGGTTTAGGGTTAGGGGGCTCCAGAGGGGTTAGGTTATTGGGAAGCTTCGGGAAGCATAGGGAGCCTTAGGGAGCACTGGGGAGTTGGGGAACCTGCGGAACCCGCAAGGACACCCCTTCAAACCTCAAATCCCCCATAATGCTAAGCCACGCCCTACTTAAACCCCGAAATCAAGAATACCTTTGACCCTCAACTGTCAAAGCAAGCCCATTAAACTGTTAGACCCTAAACTATAACACCCTTTGAACCCCAAACCCTAAACCCTAAACCCTAAACCCTAAACCCTAAACCCCAAACCTAAGCCCTAAGCCCTAAGCCCTAAACCCTACACCCTAAACCCTAAACCCTAAACCCCCAAACCCTCCCCCCTCCCCCCTCCCTCCGGAGCAGCCTCCAAGATGAAGTCCTCGAAAGCAGCTTGGCGGACCCCAGGCGACTCTTGCTTAGTAGGCAACCCTCAACCCCTAAACCCTAAACCCTAAGCCCTAAGCCCTAAACCCTAAACCCTAAACCCTAAACCCTAAACTCTAAACCCTAAACCCTAAACCCTAAACCCTAAACCCTAAACCCTAAACTCTAAACCCTAAACCCTAAACCCTAAACCCTAAACCCGAACCCTAAACCCTGAACCCCGTCTTCCTTTGCCAACGAACCAACACTAAGGGCAACAGGCTCGACTCTGATCCGGCCTTAACAACCTAAACCCTATAAACCTCTTAGGCAGACTCGTGTCGGAGAATGTCCGTTATAGGGTTAAGGGTTTAGGGTTCAGCGTTTCGTCTTTATAGGGTTTGGGGGTTGGGTGCTTCGGGTCCTATAAGGCTCGGGGATAATCCCGTGCCTCCGAACCATAGAACCCTGTCCAGATTTATCAAGGTGCGCCGCGTGCGCAGCCCTGCACTTGAAATCTTATGCTCTGCGGGATGAGGTCAAAGCCAAAAAACCCGGGCTGAAAGAATCTGGAGGGATGGCTGCTATGGGATTAGATACGAGGTTGGACCTAGGTGGCATCTGCATTAGAGGTGTCTTCAAAAGGACACCCAGTATTTCACCCAGATGTATAAGGCATCACCAACAAAACTCTGATGCAAACCCTGGCAGAAGCTCATCTTATCTGCAGCATCTGCATGAAGGTTGATGCATGCGGTCCTCGTCGAAGTTGAGCTGGCAGCCGGATAGCTTCCTGCAACTCGCAGGACTAGTTCT
Organism: Symbiodinium natans; assembly: GCA_905221605.1. Taxonomy (NCBI): domain Eukaryota; class Dinophyceae; order Suessiales; family Symbiodiniaceae; genus Symbiodinium; species Symbiodinium natans. The sequence goes on along the minus strand of CAJNDS010002393.1, from coordinate 232,688 downwards.
TAACAGGGATTCGGATCTTCGTCTCGCTGCATCCCTTTTGAAGGGCCATATAGGTGATCAAGCTTACTTAGTTGGTTGCTGGAGGTCCCATCCGCGAGCGCTGAAAAACTTAAGCTGCTTAGATGGGTTGCGGCCACCACAAGCTCGCTTCCTGTCATAACTTCGCAACTCCTACGAAGACAGTTTCCAGCTAGATCGAAGCGTTTAAGCAGCTTAGGCTTAGGGCTTAGGGCTTAGGGCTTGGGGCTTAGGGCTTGGGGCTTAGGGCTTAGGGCTCAGGGGTTAGGGATAAGCTGCAGCGAAAATGCAACGATAAGCTGCAGCGAAAATGCAACTCTCGCTGCAGCTCATCACTTGTATTCCTGCCCATGAGCTTGCAGGCAAAGATCCCACAGCGCTAAACTCTAACGGGAGTACAGGGTACCTAATTCCCTCATTTCGTACTAAGAACCAGAAAGCAAACCCTATAGTAAACTCCAGCAAGTTAGAACATCAGTATCCTACTACCCTTAAGGTGAAGTAGAGGGAAACCCAGCAATGATCATTCTATAGCGTTAAACTCATGTTCCAACTTTCTGGAGTTCACTATAAGCCCCCGAACCCAAAACCTGCGAGGTGATGCTTCCTTCTGCTGCAGACGCCACACAAGCTAAAGAGGTGACCCAAGAGGGTTTAGGGTTCAGGGTTTAGGGTTTAGGGTTTAAAAGTCTAGGGTTTAGGGTTTAAGGATTGAGACGTTGCCACCAAGTCGCAAGCTCTTGAGCGATTGACACTTGCCGGCAACCTCGCATATGAGCGAGATCGGATTGAACCTTGCCAAGGTGCTGCATCGAAAGTTGTGGTGGGTTTAGCTGCTGGGACTATCTAAACCCTAAACCCAAACTCCTAAAACTTGGGATGTTGCCCCTTATACTAACAGTCCTTAATAGTTAGGGATTATAGTACCCCCAATTATACTTCCTACGAAGGACTGTTAGTATAAGGGGGAACGTCCCAACCTAAAACCCTAAAGCCGTGAGCTCAAGTTCACCAGTTGGGATGGGAGCCAGGAGTGGAGAAGAGAGTCTCCTGTTCTAAGCTGCGAGAAAAACCGGAAGGGTTTAGGGTGCGGGTTTCGGGCTCAGAGCTGCCCTTAGCCTAAACCCTAAGGCCCTAAAACCCCAAAGCACTAAACCTCTCTAAGCCCGATTTCAAGTCCCCGTCCTGAAGCCCGAAAGCCCCGAGCTTAAACCCCAAAACCAACCTTCATAGTTTCACCGTTTTGGGTTTTGGGTTTCGGGTTTAGGGCCCTCAGACCCTCAACCCTGAGCCCTAAACCCCCAAAACTCCAACCTAAAGACCCTATACCTACACCCTAAACCCTAATTAAACCCAAATTAGACCCTAATTAAACCCAATTACACCCTAATTCAACCTCATCCAACCCTTCAACCCTCGTTGCCAGCTGAGCTCCCCACGCCGCGATGCCTTGCGAGCGGCTGTCGCTGCGCAGGCTCTGGCGGCAAGTTTAGGGCTTTTAGGGTTTTTAGGGTTTATAGGGCTTGTAGGGTTTACAGGGTTGATAGGGTTGATACGGTTGATAGGGTTTATAGGGTTTACAGGGTTTTAGAGAGGCTTGAAGGCTTTATAGGGTCAGGGTTAAGGTTAAGGTTTAGGCTCTAGCGTTGAGGGGCTTAGGACTGCAAGACCTAATTTTTCAGGGTTTAAGGATGTTTGTTGGGGATGTGCGGGTTCAGGGGCTTACGGTGTCGTGGTTTTGGGCTCAGGATTCCTTAAAGGTTAAGACTTCGAGGATTCAAGCTGGGGGAGCTACAGCTGACCCCGAGCCCCCAAGCTCTACACTCTACACACCTCTGTCAAAGATTGGGTGCGGAGAGAATTTTCCGCGCATCAGCGAGGTTTGAGGGTTTAGGGTTCGTTCTTCTGAAGTCGCAGGTCTCTGTATATGTAACTTGAGGAAGGCTGCTATTCGTACGTCTCCTCGCAAGCAGGAAGATGGGTCGGAATGCAAGTCGTCACAAATCAGAACGCAATGGGGTCGTTCCAGCATTTTTCCCCCCAAAAAATAGATCCCTATATTGCCTTTGTATACTTTTCTTGGGTGGTTCGGGGGGGGGGGGGAAGGAGGGGGTTCTGAATTAAGCAACCTAAAAGTAGGCAAGGATCCCCCTGCAGGTGCTCTTCATGCAACCCCAAGATCTCATTTTGGAACGGAGCCAATATCTTGAGTTCAGCGCATCATAGAGGGGTAGAGGGTGTACCTAAACCCTAAACCCTAAACCCTAAACCCTAAACCCTAAACCCTAAACCCTAAACCCTAAACCCTAAACCCTAAACCCTAAACCCTAAACCCCAGGGCTATGGGGTTTAGGGTAGTCAAGCTGAACACTTGCAGGGACTCCCACGCTGAAGAGGTTGCTCGTGGCGGGGTTCGACTGGACGGTGCTCTCCGTCAAGATGAAGCCGCCAGCGTTGTGGCCTTACCCGGTTTAGGGTTTAGGGTGCAGGGTTTAGGGTTTAGAGTTAGGGTTTAGGGCCCTAAACCCCAGGGCCTAAAATCCAAACCCGAAACAGCAAAGCTACAAGAGCGTTTTCCACAACATGGGTACTTACCCCTGATGCGCGTCCTTCCTTTTGATTCCATAGGGCGGAGGGGCAGGGCCGGCGAATGCTGGTGCACATTTTCGTCAACATAAACACCCCGATATACGATAAGCCTGATTGGGAACCCTGAGCTTTAACCTCACATGAATATAACCCTAAGCCCTGACCCTAAACCCTAAACCCTAAACCCTGACCTCCTAAACCCTAAACCAATCCAAGCACGGAAGCCGGCGCCTGGGGACCCTGCTCAGATCTAAGGTGTTCAAGGTCTTGTGGCTCTCCACCGACTGGGCCAAGACACGGCAGCCTGTGCATGCTAATCTAGGGTTAGCAGAAAGGCTTGGGAGCTTCGTAGTAGTCTGCAGGTCTTTTCGGCCTTGAGCAGTCTCTCTTAGCGTCATCAGCATGTCTCATTCTTATGGGTAGTTCTCTAAATTAGGGTCCCTATTTGGGTCCCCCTACAGTACGGCACCGGATACCTTATGAAAGGAATCCCCCAAAAAGGACCCTCATTCTACCCTGACGACCATTTTTCTGAATGTTGTTGTGACGATGGTTCTGGTTATGATCATTATGTTGATGGCCGAGTATATAGTACTGCTACGCCTAAACCCTAAACCCCAAACCCTAAACCCAAAAACCCTAACCCCTAAACTCTAAACCCTAAACCCTAAACCCAAACCTAAATCTGTTCGAGGTTGCTGGGAGACCCGGTGACTTCAGGATCAGGAGTCTCGGTTCGAGGGACCCAACTCTTGCTTTCCAAACCCCTAAACCCTAAACCCTAAACCCTAAACCCGAAACCACCCTAAACCCTACCTCCAATACCCTCTAAGCCCGAAAAGGAACGCAAAAGCCTCGCAAGCTCAAGGTTGGGGAGATGCGGGGGATTAAGGGCTTTTGGTATGGGAGGGCTTACCTTTTATCTTCACTATTTGCTTAAGAACCCCCCCTCCCGCCCCCACCCAAAAAAAAAGAACAACAAATAAAAATATTCTTCCTCTGATAAGGGAAACGTAGGGAGTATCATCCTTTCTCTTTGAGTGGCTCTTAAGCAAGTGACTGCCATGGATTGCCGGCCGTAACCTTAGCAGGCCTTAGATTTCAAGGTTTAGGCGACCCTTACATTCTCCTTAAGCCTAGAATTCTCGCCCAATCACTGCAGCCACTAAAGTCTGAGAACCCTTAAACCCTAAACCCTAAACGCTAAACCCTAAACCCTAAACCCTAAAAACTAAACCCTTTTAATGTTGCAGAGGTTGACCACTGAAGCCTGCAGCCCGCACGGGACGGGCCTTCGAAACTGAAGAAGTTGCCACTCAAGTTCAGCTTTTTGAGGCCGGGCCTGAGGGACATCTGCGAAGAATCTGGGGTTCGGGCTTGAGACCTGTGAGTTGTAGGCTTCCGACTCCCTTAAGGTGAAGGCTTTAGGGTTTGGGGCTTGCGGGTCTAGGAAATTGGGTACCATATATCCCCCGAACATACCTTTTGCAGGATTCCATACAGGTACGCAAGTAATTTAAATTCTTAGACCTTGATGAGAAGGAATCTAGGTCAGCCCTTTTGACTTGGAGCTGCACTCAGATGGTTTCGGTTCACTGCCCGTTCCAGACCCCTCTAGCACCTGTGCTCCTTGCACTCTGTTGTGTTGCGCCTGCTCGCCTCCATGCAAGCAAGATGCAGCGACTGCGGTAGCTCACCCACCTGGTTCATGGTTGGGGTAATATTCAAAACATTTAATTTCAATTCCTTCTTGGTTTTAAGTACCCATTAAAATGTAAAATGGTACCCAACTATGACAAAGCCACAAGGCAGGGCACTTCTTGCGAGCGGCGGCCTGAGCGTGCAGGATGCTCAATGTGCGGCAATGCTTGGTGGAAGCCCAGCCAAGCAGCTCATCCAGAAGTTACCGGCCGGTTTAGGGTTCAGGGTTCAGGGTTTAGGGTTTAGGGTTTAGGGTTTAGGGTTTAGGGTTTTGGGTTTAGGGTTTAGGGGCACAGGAATTCCCTAACTCCTTGGAACAAAGTAAGCTATAAGGTTCTGACTCCCAGCTCCCATACGTAAGACGAACCCCACACGATCCAAGAGATGGCAGGTGGCCGATGTTCATGTCGGCCAGACCCAACTCCTCGCGGGCGCTAGGCGATGGGGCCCTAAAAACCTAAACCCTAACTGGGACAGGGTGTACAGATATCTCGCGGCCTTCAATTGAAATCAATGGCCTCGATATGTATATATATACACACAACTTTCACAACAGGGTTTAGGGCTTCGCCGTAGACATGCCTGACTCGTCCTGAAGGTACGTCAGGCAGCGCATGCCCTCCAAGAGAACATGCCAGGATGATTGCTCGCAACGTGTCCCGTCAAGCCTGCCGGGGCAAAGAGTTCGCACAAACTGTGGGAATCAAGTTCTTTCAGCATCTAGTTGAGGCATGAGCTCTCGAACCAGACCGTGAAGTTTTAGAACGCCTTGCCACGGATAAATCGCCACATCCCTCTGTCCCGTCCCGAAATCTGTCTGTTTCCCTCTCTCTTTCAATCATTGTCTCAGTGACTGAATCACTTGCTCTCGCCCCGTCTCCCTCTCCCACGCCCTCTCTTTCTGGTTTTCTTTCCATTCTTGCTTTCTCTCTTTCATTCTTTCATTATTTCATTCTTTCATTCTTTCATTCTTTCATTCTTTCATTCTTTCATTCTTTCATTCTTTCATTCTTTCATTCTTTCATTCTTTCATTCTTTCATTCTTTCATTCTTTCATTCTTTCATTCTTTCATTCTTTCTTTCTTTATCTCTTGCTCTCTCTCTCTCTTCCTTGCTCTCAATCTTTCTCTCTCCTTGTCCCTCTCCTTCTGCCTCTCCTGTTTCCTACCACCGCCATCGGGAACCTGCACCAAAATTCGACCCCGCTTCTGATTCGACCCAGCGCGGCTAAGCCTGCGACTTTGGAAGTTCGGGCTTGCAAATAATAGAAGTCAAACCCTGAAAGCCCTGAAGTTCGGACAAAACCTAAGCCCTGAACCCTCAACCCTCAAGCCTCAACCGTTCAACCCTAAACCCCAAGCCCTAAACCCTAAACCCTAAACCTTCTCAACCCCAAAGGCGAGGAACTTCAGCACCCGCAGACGCATCAGTGCACGCGGCAGAGCCTCGCCGAAAAGGCAGCCGCATTCGACCCCGGGCTTCAGGATGGCTCAGGGTTTAGGGTTTAGGGTTTAGGTTTAGGGTTTAGGGTTTAGGGCTTAGGGTTTAGGAGTTCAGGGATTAGGGTTTAGGGTTTAGGGGTTTGGGGGTTTGGGGCTTAGAGGCCCTAAACTATGAGCCCTCATGTTAATCCTACCGCTATTGCGACATCATCATGATTAACATACATTCAGGATGTAGTCGTAGTGCGAGTATTCTATTCACATAGACTGTCATATTTGTGACAAGCATAGGGCAATCTGCAAAGTGTTGTTGATCTCAAAACTCAAGATGGTCAGTTTTCTAAGTAATGGTCCCCTATTGGGCACCTTGAGTACTAGGGGCCCACGGAATCCAAAGGGATCCAAAAGGGACCATCATTTGAAGAACTAATTAAGCCCTAAACCCTAAACATCCCCACACCTTCACATTAATGTGCTCAGTTCCCCGTTGCTTGCCGCTGGTGCCCGGGGACCCCTGTCAGGCGGGAGCTTGCGAAGACAAATGTGTACAGGGTTTGGGGTTTAGGGGGTTTGCGTTTAGGGGCTTAGTGTTTAGAGCTTCGGTTCAGAGGATGCGCTCTTGACATCCTGCCGGAGGCGACTGGGGTCTAGCGAAGTGACCATAAGCCCTGAACCATAAGAACCAAACTTCCCTAAACCCCCCAAACTTTTAAACCCCAAGCCCATAAGCCTTGAACCCTAAACCCCTAAGCCCCCGAGGCCCCTGAACCCTACAGGCACTACGCCCTGCTTGCGGCTGCGACGCATCGGCCAGATAGCTGATCGACTTCTCCCCCATGTGCGCAGAGCCCGACAGGTCTAACACCAGCAAGCCTCGGGGGCTTAAAGGGGTTTAGGGTTTAGGGTTTAGGGTTAGGGGCTTAAAGGGTAAAGGGTTTAGGGTTTAGGGTTTAGGGTTTAGGGTTTAGGGTTTAGGGTTTAGGGGCTCGAGGCTTGTAGGCTTATAGGGTGCAGGGGCTCGAGGGTTTTAGTCTTGGTAGAGAATTACAGGGCAGGGGTGCCCCATCGAAGTCCCAAAATGGGTTGTTAGAGCCCGTATGAGGCAGTGTTTGTGATGTTCACCCTTATGCTAACAGCCCTGAATGGGGATGAGAAAAGGGGGTACTAAAATCTCTTTAAAGGACTGTTAGAAAACAGGGGAGCATGCCAAGGCAGTGCGTGTGTGTCTTCACGAACTCTTCCGCTGTCTTCACTGCGGCTTTTGTTACTAGATGGCGTAGCTGTGGGTCGGACCATTGCAAGGGGGTCGTCAGAGAAGCTAGCAACACCGGGCCAGGTGGCAAGACTATTTATTCATCACCGCACGCTGCAATCTCAGTGAGCAACCTCTGTGAATGTACTGCATTACGTTCTGACTTGCTGGAAGGCTTGCCAGAAGAGCGATCACTACCCCGATCATTCTGGGCGCGGCACTCATCGATCTCTCGCAAGCCAGCCTCAACAGCCTTTGCATGCAAACAAGTCTGTCGCTTACATTGTCAAGCAGGTGCTTTCTCGCCGATGGGAAAGCGTTGTGCGCAAGCAAGATCACGGCATCTCAAAGCAAACCAGTCAACTTTTGCGACATGTTGTCTTTGGAGCTGGAGGCACTTGTCTACTTCGAACGAGCTTCGAATGAGCGCACCTAGTGCAAGACTGAGCACGATCTCTTACTCAGACTCAGACAGCCAGTTCTGCCAACGCTAGAAACCCCAAAGCCTAAACCCCCCAAATTGGCTCTAGACCTACAGATGAATTTCACTCCTGTCTGCCACCCGGACACGGCTCATAGAAAGCGTCCGTGAGCTGCGGATTCCCGGAAATCAGCATGGTCTGGCGCAGCAACTCTGTTTCGGGTTGAGAAGAGTCTTGGTTCAGCACTTACTGCCACCGGCAAAACGGCGAACGTCTCTCTGCTTCCTGAGTCCTTTAGCCACAACAAGTCCTACGAAGTTGCCCTACATTACCGAAGCGGTACTTCCAACAGGTTCATGCACCAAACTTAGACCCTGACACTCGAAATCACCCTGAATATGCAGAGAAGTTGAGCTGTTTGGAGTAAACATGCCCGAGAGGCACGAGCCCCAAAGTATGTGTCGATAGATAGATATATATATATGTTATATTAATATAGAGAATTATACACTGTTCAAGTACAACTATGTCACAAAGAAACAGATACGGCGTAGGGAGCCGAATGCCCCCAACCCTGAACCCTTAACTAACCCTATAACCTTACCTCAGGGTTTAGGGTCCCCACTAAACCCTAAACCAAAACATCGGCCCGTGAACTCTGAAACCCTGAAGCCACCCTAAACCCTACACCCTACACCCAAAACCGCCCTAAACCCTAAACCCTAAACCCTAGACCCTAGACCCTAAACCCTAAACCCTACACCCAGACACATCTACGCACTACCGGTCCTTGAAAGAGCAGTCTTGCACTCTCAAGCCGGCCACGATGGGGACGGCCTGCTTCTGAATCCGGCTTAGGTTTAGGCTTTGGGTTTAGGGTTTAGGGTTTAGGGCTTAGGGCTTAGGGTTTTGGGTTTAGGGCTCTAGGGTTTCAGGGCCTTAATTATGGTTTAGGGGTTGTAGGGCTTATGGGGCTTATGTAGGGTTTACAGGGTTGAAAGGCTAGAGCTTATTGGGTTTATCGGGATCGTGGGGTTTACAAGGCTTGCCGCGTTTGATGCAGCTCTAGCAAAATTGCTGGGCCAGCAACGGTGCAGAGCTGCAGCTTCAGCCAAGGTCGTCTTGGTTCGTTCATCCTCTAGTTAATCCTCTATTTGCTTAGGACTTAGGAGCCACCCCAAAAAAAGTCTCCCTCACTAGGGCAAGAATGGGATTATTATCTCTGTGTTTTAAAACACAGGGGGGGGTTCTACAGCAAGTAGTACAGTAGTAATGCAGTGTGCTCTCTGAGGCTGATGACTTGGTCTTTGGGTGATATATGGACAGTTCTCTAGACTCTACATTGCGGTCCCTTTTTGGGTCCCCTATGTAAGGCATTCCGCTTTAAGGAAGGACACAAAAGGGACCTTGTAGAACCCCCGACATTGTCTCGGGTCCACGCTGCCTTGACCGGTCCAGCACACCCACCGCTGATGTGCAACGAAGTCAATGCGCGACGATGCCAAAAGCGAGATGGGGTTAATCCCTAAGCCCATGAGCCCTCAGCCCTGAGACCTAAAGTTCTTGGGAAGTCCTTACTGGGTACACAACACTGGTTGAAGATCGTGGCGGGCATGAACTGCGAGCCCTAAACCCTAAACCCTAAACCCTAAACCCTACACCTTCTGTGCTTCCGAGGTCTCGGGCCTCATCGTCCAGAAGGTTCATTCCCCTCAAGTCCAAGGTAATCGCTTCCACTTCTTCCGTCCTTCGGAGTCATGCTTAAGGATGTTGAGGGTTCGCAGGGTTTGTAGGACTTTTCGGGTTTGTAGGACGTTTTTTGTAGGGTCTTAGGGTTTCGGGGCTAGGGTGCAACGGCAAATGCCGTCAAGACTTTGGATATCGCGTTTAAAGGCTCGAGCCGCAGCCGATTTCCGAACTGTGGTGTCAATGCCTCGTGGGAAGTGTGTGTGTGTGTGTGTCCACAAACTCTGTGCAGTTCACTGAGCTCCTGGAACCTTGCTTAAACCCCTTGAAGCCACCTGAGTTCCGGACTCGTTGCCACCACCAATCAGGGGTACCGGAAGCAGACACCTCACCACACCAGTGCGCACACCAGCATCAGCACCACCAACAGCAGCAGCAGCAGCAGCTTTTGCCCCAAATCTATTCAGGATTTAGGTCCTCCACCATATGCTACTGCAATGGCCCCCATACCTGAAATCCTAAACCGATTATCTGTGGGTTGAAGGAGCACCTGCATTGAGGAGGTGTTTACCTCACAGAAGTTCTTGCAGGAAGCCTCAAATCGCTCGTTGCTTTTCATGTTGTGTGGACCAGCCATCCAACTTCCAATCTTCAACTACTGCAACTCGCGGGCCCTACTAAATCCATGCTCTACAGAACCACCCTGCACCCTGACCAATTTAACACCGGGAGAACACGAAGAACTGGATTTCCTCGTGGGCATTGGGTGTAGACTGCGCAGCTCACGATGTGAAACCCCTTGGGTCAGTGCATGTCAGCTCCTATATTGCATAAACAGACACAAATGAAACATGTTTAAATCTGTTATATATTCCTTCAAGCCAGCCGGGCCACTTTGGTGCTTGTGGAATCTTCTTCCTTCGTGCCGCCATGGCTGCATAGACCGTCGAGACTGTGCGGGATTCCTTGGAACAGCTACTAGGCCTGACAATTGCCAGCCTAGCGCGCCCTGCGTACATCCACCGGAGGCTGATGAAAGCAGGGAGCTAAGTAAGCTCTTTTGACAGGATGCAGCAACACCGGTGTTTCGCCGAGCTGGCCGTTGCAAATTAGAGCATCCGAGACACATGTGGTGTGTAGACCTGACACCCGTAAACCCGAAACCCTAAAACTCCCTCAATCCGACTCTGCCAAGCGTCCTCTGCGCCGGGCGGTGCATTCCTTGTTTTCGGGCCACACCTGCATGGGGGGAAGGTTATAAAGGACACCTGCAGATGGCTAGATCATTCTAAGCCTCTTACAAACAGTGCCGGATATATACATACATATACAACTCTTGCTATGCCAGACCACGTGAAACTGTCCTGCTGTCCAAGAGTATATAGGGCATATAGGGGGTGGAATGGGTCGCCGTTGTGCGAGAAAGCTGCTGAGACAAGACTAGGCTTAGGGGGAGACGACATAACTTCCTTCAACCCTAAACCCTAAACCCTAAGCCTAAACTCTAAACCCTACTCCCTGACACTTAATCCGGCCTTGGGAGCATGGGAAGATCTTTGCCTTTCCGCAGCGGCGGATAAAGCTCCGCCTAGCATGTGGGTTCTACAGTACTACACCCTGTACTTCCAGGGACCTAAACACTCTTGTGCCTTTCAGGGGGATCTAGTGACCGAATCTCAGGTCCTGGGTATAGACAAAGGCCAGGCTTGGGGTTTTGTTTGGGGTCACGGGCTTACACGCTAATTCGGGCAGGGCTTTGCCTTCAGGACTTGTTGGGGTTGAGGGTCTGTAAACACTCTCTCGTTGAGCAAACTTGTTCTGTGAATCTTCCAGTTTCGTCACCACACGGAGACACAACCACCGGAAACTCAGTAGACGTACTTTGTACCTCCATCCAACATGAAGGGAGGACAAAGGGAGACAAGGGAGACCCAGGCCACGGGAAATCCGACGGACTCCAACATGAAGGGAGACGAAGGAGACACAACCCGTCGGAAATTCGGCACACCTACCCTCGTTGGAAACTCCCAGAAAGAAATGAGAACCCCAGCAGTCTACCGAAGCCCTCACCCTAAAACCTGTAAAGCCCGAACCCCAGGCAACCCGAACAATACTCAAGGCAACTGGGCCTTGATCACCGAATCGCTGTCGCATATCTGCCTCATGCTGGCAATTGTGCTGTTGTTCAGGATGATGGGTTAAGTTGCCATATTAAGGATGCTAACATAGCTAATTGCATGATAAGGACTGGAACTAAGCTACCAGTATAAGGATACAAAAACGATGTTGTTGGGCATTTGCTGTACAAAACCGATAGTAACTGAATTTGCTACATTCGACGTCGGTGCGGTCCCGCCATTCTTCTGGAGTTGGACTCGGGCCGACTCACTTTTCTTTACATAATACATTAACCTCTACATTGCTCTTATGAGGAAAATACTGTTTCTATTCTTGGGGTGATTCTTAAGCAGATAGTAGTTGAGGGGGAGTGAGGCTAGGGTTTCGGGCTTATGGGATTCCAGGGAGTGGGGGGTTGTAGCGTTAGAGCGTTTGAGGGCTTACAGGTGTTTAGGGCTCTTCTACGGGATATGAAGTTATAGGTTTTGCTTATAAGGTTCAGGGGCCTAGGGTTTGAGATTTCGGCCGTCTTGCTTGTTTGCCACTTCCATGGGCAACCCTCGTGCCTGATGTAGCGCCGGATGCCCTGCACATCCTCACTGCTGCACAGCGAGTCGAGCTTCGAATCCTGAGCCACACAGAAGCAAGCTAAAAGAGTCCCTAAATTCTACTACAATTACAACCCTTCTGATCTCCTCAAGAAGCGGAAGCGAACAGGGGTTAGGGTTTAGGGATGCATGACATGCACCCTTGCGAAACCCCACCCAGGGCGAGCTCAACCTCTCGCAGCTTATACTTTTCTGGGATTTCTGAGACCTTCCGACACGCTTTGCCTGGACAAAAAGCACCTGCCCTGCGCTGAGTATGGCTCTATCCGGCGCTGTCGACGTGGGCAACTGCTGCCTGGTCAGGGCCAGCGAGCTGAAAACGCACAGACACAGACACAGACACAGACACACACACGTACCCACACACACACGCACGCACGCACGCACGCGCGCACGCGCGCACGCGCACGCACGCGCACGCGCGCACGCGCGCACACGCGGCGCACGCGCGCAACCTCGCACGCGCACGCGCGCACACGCGCACGCGCGCGCACGCGCGCGCGCACGCGCACGCGCACGCGCTCACGCACGCACACGCTCGCACGCGCACACGCGCACGCACGCACGCGCACGCACGCACACGCACACGCACACGCACACGCACACGCACACGCACACGCACACGCACACGCACACGCACACGCACACGCACACACACACACACACAGACACACACACAGACACACACACACACACACAAATACAAGCCCTAAGCCGCACACCCAGAAATCCTAAAACCCTCTTTGAGAAAAGTGCCGGTGCCCTATCAGTTGAAAGGCTGTCTTCGCCAGAATAGATGCCCCAGTTGCGTGCGAAGATGGCTTAGGCCGTACGGGCCGCAGGGTGCAGGGCTTAAGGGCTATAGGGCTTGCCAGGATTCCACCTGGCACAGGTCTTCAGTCCCCTCTCACATCTACCTGTCTTTGCACTGCCTGAGGTTCCCTGCAAGTTTCAGGTCTTGGTAGCCAAGTAACCGTCTTAGAATAAGGGCACCCCATCTTTGGTTGGTTACTTTGTAAGGGAACCCATAACCAAACAAAACAGGGTAAAAAACACCACTGGCCTACCAAGTTACCCTAAACCCTCAACCCAATCCCTAAACCCTAAACCCTAAACCCTAAACCCTAAACCCTAAACCCTAAACCCTAAACCCTAAACCCTAAACCCTAAACCCTAAACCCTAAACCCTAAACCCTAAACCCTAAACCCTAAACCCTAAACCCTAAACCCTAAACCGCGTCCGTGAGCCGCACCTTTGCGGAGGTAGTCCGCAGTGGCCCTGCACTTGATCTTGTGCTCAGCGGCATAGCCTTCAGGAACTGCTTGCCCCGACAAGCGAAAAGGCTGCAGACCCGAAGCCCCTAAACCCTAACCCTAAACCCTAAAACCTAAACCCTGAACCCTAAACACGAAGCCCTCAACCCTCAACTGGCCCCTAAACCCCTAAATTCTGGGCGTCCCCGGACCTGCCATGTGATATTCACCGTTATGTGATGTTCACTGGCGAGGTATGGGTCTTGCCTGGTGGTTTAGCAAACTGTAGGGTTTGGGGCTACTGTAGGGTTCAGGGCTTTAGGGTTTAGGGCTTAGCAAACTTTAGGGTTTAGGGCATTAGGGTTTAGGGCTTTAGGGTTTAAGGCGTTAGAGTTTATAAGGTTCAGGGTGAAGGGGCACGGAGCCCTTCACACCCGGGGTTCATCGTCCATAACCCCGCAGCATCTGCAGCCAAGAGGCTGTCGACGTTATCCTCAGGTTGAGGGTTTAGACCTAAAACCCTAAACCCTAAACCCTATGCGGAGCTGCAATTGGTATTGTAGAAAGGAGTTAGTGTTGGAAGTTGGAAGGGTTAATGAACCCGGTAATCGTATTTGGCTCAAGATGGGCTTGAACAGAAAGCCACAAGTTCAAAAAGTAGTGCCTGGGTTCTTAGGGTTTGGTAAGGGTGTGGATTCCTTCCCCCTTTCCTTCCCCCCTGGGTTGCTCTTATCCGTGTTCTTGGTTGTTTCTTGGTTCGATCTGGGAAATATAAGTTCAGGGCGATTAGGGGAGTTGATTTCCTTCCTTGGTTGTCCCCCCGTAGGTTATGAGCCCAAATTAGGTTCCCTGCGGTTAAGTGTTCTTTCAAGGTTTTGGGATCAAGAAGCAATGCCTTCTCCGAAGCGATGGCTCCAACTTGCCTCGGATGGTGGACAAGATGGTGGAGCTGGAAATGGTGCAGCTGAGTCTCTGGGTGAAAGATCGGTGTTGGAAGAGGTGATTCCCGACGCTGAAGTACATCTGGAAGAGGCCTTGGTTGCAGAAAGCCCCAATGCGGGTATGAATCCCAATAGGGATATGGTTAGCAATGCTGAAGCTGAAGGACGTGCTGTTTCTGTACCGCCAAAGCCTGGTGAAAAAAGGAACTGGGATGCGACTGGTGGCATAGATCGTGAAATGGAGGTGACTGTTTTACGAGTGTTACACAAACACGGGTACCAGCCGTCGTCTTCGACTTCGGGTCGAATGGTAGACCAAGAGTCTCAGACCGATCTGATTGGAGAAGTGCTACAAGCGACCAGGAGGCCGTTGAACAAGATCAAAAAGGGTCCATCTTCGAGTTCCCAAGGTGGTGGAAGCGGTCACAAACAGAAGGGTGCGGACGGCTTTGAAGCTGCACCTGCTGCTGAATACGCCATGGGGGAGGAGGAGATCCTACAGATGGAGGCTGAACGGTTGCGACAGCTGTCAGAAGAAGAGGACGAGATGCGACAGGTTTCTGAAAGGGACGGTTTTCGGAAAGACGAGCATCTGATCCAAGCGTGTGATGGCACAATGTGGGAATTGCACCTCCATGAAGATGGGAGACAATATTATTACTGCCTGGATACGCACGAAACCAAGTGGACATTGCCGGTGGTAGGTGAAAAGGTGAAGAGTGACGAGGTGGTTGGGTCTCCTTTGGGCAATGAGCTGGAAATGGAGGCGGCACTGGATTCTTCATCCTCTACTCCGAAGACTGAGTCTACGAGGGCATTCCAGGGTAGTGTAAATAGTGTAGGTGAAAAAGATTTTTCCTCTACTATCAGGGATAGCGGTCCTAGGGCTGATGGTGACGCCCCGACCCCGGGTTCTCCTGATGAGGAAGGGATTCCTGGGAACCAAGCCAACATCGCTGGAGCTCAACACCTGGATCGGGAAGAAACAGAAGCGCTTTCTGAGGGTGGGGCAGCGATGGAATTGGTGGATCCAGAAGAGAAAATGCCCAATGAGGTGATCGGAACTGTGTCGGCTGCAGAAGAGCGAGTGGTGGATGTGGTACCTGTTGATCAGGAAGGTGGTCCTGGAGATTCGGAGGATGGAGAGAAAAAGTTGTGTGTTACGACTGAGGAGGTCTCTTCGTTTGGTGCCAAGAATTCTGCCATTCAAGGGGAAAAAGAAGCTTCTGGAATAGCTGGAGACACGGATGATCTGAAAAATGAGGCCTGGAGCGCCAATGATGCGCGGGTTGATGCGCCAGATATTACCTGGAGTGCGAAGGAAGCACGGGTTGAGGTGCATGTGGTGGTACGTTCCACGGGCGACTGCAACAATGGGGCGCAGGTCTCCGCAGCAGCTGATGATGGAGGTTCACAGGTGGACGCACTGGTGCAACCTGAAGTTAGCAGCGAGGAACGAAATGACAAGGGCTACACCGGAGCCAATGAGGCAGCTGTGGTCAATGATGGTGGAAATTCTCCTTTGGAGGCCATGGAACCAAAGGAGCCTGCGGTGGAAGAAAGCGTGCCTGCCGTGGATGATCGACTCAATTGCCCTGCAGTGGAAGAAGATTTGCCTGCTGCAGAAGGTGAGACAAAGGACTCCAATGATGGGTCCACTCCCATGAAGGGAGAAGCGTTGCCGTCTGGAAGTTCACCGGAAGTCGACACCGAGCGAACTACAGCAGATGAGGCAAAGCCGTTGGCGGAGAAAAAGGGAGGTCCTGAAATCCAGGAGCACAAAAAAGATGAGCTTGTGGGACTCGTGGAGCAGGACGAGCAGTGTGACCCAAAGGTGAAGACAAAGGATGCGCCAGGAGCCGATGATACAGAGATGGTTTCTGAAGAGCGTGTAAAGAAAGTGCCCCGAGCGGGAGCCTTGGAGTCACCTGGGCCACATTGCTATCAAGAGGGAGATGAGATCATGGGTCTAGTGCGCTGCATCAATGGGTATGGAGCCTTTTTGGACCATGGGGATATGAATGTATTGATTCCTGCAGAAGGGAACAATGCATATCAGTTCAAGTTTGGTGATACTGTCAATGGAACAGTGAAACGAGTGGAAGATGATGGTACCATAATCTTGGACACCTTTCTGGTTTTGGAAGAGGACGTGGAGGACTCTTCTTCGACGCTGCGGAAGTGGAAACCCAGCGGCTGGAGTACGTGGTGGACGGATTCATGGTATGCTGGTCAATGGTACCAAGATTCCAACGGTCAATGGGACTGGAAACAGGAAGAAGAGCAATCCGATGAAGAGCTTGTGGTACAGGAGTTGTCTTCTGAAGAACGAAAAGAAAGGCAACTTTATGGAGAAAAGATCTACAAAGCTCTTCTGGAGAACGGAAATGAAGAGGAAGCCTATGTTGGCAAAATTACTGGGATGCTGTTAGGTCGGCCGATGGAAGATTTACAGGAGTGTGTTGCGGATCAGGCATTCCTCAATGCGGAAGCTCGGCGCGCGTATGGCATCTTGCAAGATGATGGTTGGAAGCCTGATGGTACAGAAAGCACAGGCTTGGGGAAGTTAACCACTTTTTCCCGAAAACAGTACCACAACGCGCTTTTCGAACTGGCATGCAGAAAAAGGAGATTTTCTCGACCAGTTGTGGGTGAAGCGGTGGCAACGGTGCTGAATCAAGGGGAAGATGAGTTTTGGAACGCGCTTTGGTTGGACACCAAGCTATTTTTGCAGGAGCTTGATGGTGCAGTGCAATCCATGAGCAAAAGGGAGAACAAGCCAATGGAAGCCTACATGGATCCTGACCAGTACAAAAAGGCTTACATGACACCAAAGACGGTGTTGTCACCTGGTTACAGCAAGCTGTGCAGGTTCTTCAATAAGGGAAGGTGTCGCAATGGCGATGGGTGTCCCTATGAGCATCGTCGGTACGGTGAAGGTTGGCCAGAAGGGGGGTCAACTGATCCAAAGAATAGCCAAGAAGCTGATGATGAGGACGGGAACATCGGTGACCCTCCCACAGAGGAAGGTACAGTGGATGAGGCACAGCAGGAGCGGGAGGATTTAGCCTTCCGGGCCAAGTACAATTTTGGCAAAGGTGCATCAAAGGGTGAGCCTACGTCAGGTGAGCCAAAAGGTCGGCTGTGTCTGTATTACAATCAAGGTGGTTGTAAATATGGGACTGCATGCAGGTACCTTCACAACGATGATGTAGCATTGGAAGGGACTTGGGAGCCCGGCAAAGCTTGGGACAATGCTTCCAGGAAGTCACTAAGGGACGCAGGGTTCCACCATTGCTGTTTCGATTATTACCTCAGAGGACGTTGCCGGAAAGGGTTAAATTTCTGCAAGTACTCCCATGACGAGATGTCAGAGGAGCGGTTGTCGCTCCTGAAACACTTGGTACAGGTGGCCAATCAGGTCCGGTTTGAAAAAGAGAGAGGATGGGAGCTTACGGATAGAAGCACTTTTCAGCCACCTGCGAGTGGGGGAGCTGAATCTTCCTCATCCTCGGCACCAAAAGCGCTGCAAATGACCAATGTGTCACAAAAAGATGGTGAAAAAGGTATTCTGGATGAAGTAGAAGCTGATGAGCAAAAGAATTCGGTGGCTGCATCCACTAGTACTCAGCTTCACAATCCGGAGGAGCCGATTGAAAATTGGATGGCTCGCAACGCACACCTGTGGGTGTATACCCCTCATGTAAGTGAGGTGATGATTACGCTTGGTGTGACCAATGTGTCGGACTTGCAAGAGTTCATCTTTGTGGAAGATTTGGTTGACAAAGGGATCAACAAAGTGACCGCATGCAAAATTCTGCAATTGGTGGGTGAGGTCCGATATCGACCGGGAGGACCGGAAAAGGCAGTTCCGTCTGATGCATCTGTACGGGTACAACAATCTTCTGGGAACAAAGGGACTGGAAGAGCGGCGGTGCGAACCCTCACTCAGGTGCGTGAAGCTGAAGACTCCGGTGCAAAAACTATGCCGAGAGGTTCCTATCGGGAGCTTTTTGATAAGGTCAGGTACCGTGATGGTTGGACGCTTGCGCAGAGGTCTCCGTTGTGCGTACAGAAGCTGCGGTTGGTGGGAGTTGGAATGCCGCCGGTGAATCCACCAACGAAAAAGTATCGGTCAAGATCAAACCCTGTAAGAAGGGGAAGGCCCTTGCTGGACAAAAAACAGGTGCGACAGGTGCCACGATCTCGGTCACAACGACGAGTGCAACTGGCGGAAGTGGTGGAAAAACCGAAGCCACTGGAGCCGGTGAAACCTCGTGGTGGTTTGTCGTATCCATTCAGCAGAGCGTGGGCAGATGTGGTGGATGATGATGACCAGGCGGAGGCTTTGGTCTCGTATGCCGCTTCCTCAAGCGATTCAAGCGAGGAGGAGCTCATCCTGTTCGCTTGCACCCTCGGATGACATGCTAATAACCAAATTTCGATCCATCTTATTGGACCCTTTTTGGCAATCTCTTTGCCCCATTGGCAACTTGCCAACTGCAACCTTCCAATAAATTCGAGTCAGAAGGCCTTTCACCAGCAATTGCTGAAGGTCACTCCTCACCGGACCACCATCCAACATCTTCGCATCATTACCACGGAGATCATTGCTCCCGCCTTCTCCTTCTTTTTGGTCGGTCTCCTCGCCAGAAATCTGTACTGCTCCTTCCGGCGCCGTCTCCTGTCCAGCCACTTCATGCCCAGGAAGAACTTGAGCGCTTTCAGAGACATTCACCTGTCCAGCAGCACCTTGCCCAGGTAAAACCTCATCCGTGGAGCCCACCGCCAGCGAACCAACCATAACTGAACCATCCCTTGTTCTTTTTTGAGACCGTTCAGCTCGACGAGAAGGTTGTGGTAGCGAAAAAACTTGAGAAGTCACTTCTTGGCGGGTCTCCCCCCGCGACGCTTTGTCGCGCCCTTCGCCAAGGTGAACCGATTTTTTCGGCCCAGCATTGGAGCCTGAAGAACCACTTTGTGGAACATTGCCACGACTCGCAGTTCTCCACGAATCCCTTTCTTGCAAAAAGAGTTCCTTCAGGCGTTGTACCGCATTGGTAACCTGGCACTGGAGGACGATGCTGATCAGTCAATGGGAGACGGTGCAATGGTTATGGTGTATGATCCAGGAACGCTGATCCAGTCGCCAACAACTGATTGGGTTATGCGTCGCGGTCTGACCGATCGTACCGTCTGGCCAGCAATGGCGCACCTGGCACAGAGGATATGTGCTGAAATGGTTCAAGTGGATGAAATGAATGCCCAGCTAGGGACTGGAACACTCCTTTTTCAAAGGAGAGATCAAGGACATTATACTGACCTGCATCATTCGTTCCATGACAACCCGTGCTTGCCGGCGGTGGGGAATTACCCTCTTTCGGTGATGGGTACCTTGTTGTCTCCTGGTCTGGAAGGGGAATTCAAGAATACGGACAAGTTTGGTACTGCTATGGAGGCAATTGCCTATGATTGGAGCCGCAGTCCAGGCATGGAAGTTCATATTGAACTTATGGCGAGGGTAGCCAAAATGGTTCACCCATTCCTGAATCTGGGAGCACAAGGGTCGGTGATGGTTTCAGAATTTCTCTGGCAGCGCGGGAGGGCTCGGTTGATGGAGTTTCTTCAAGCGGCGACTTGTGCGGACCAATTGGAGGCTCTCTGGAGAAGGATGGACGACGATGCGGATGAGGAGGTGGATCCTTCGACAGCGATGCTGGAAGTTCTTGGACTAGAGGATGCGGTGCTTGATCAAGGGAACAATGAATCCCTTATTCCCATTGAAGATGCTGGAGGTGAGACAAGCGGTGACACTGGAGGGAAGGGCAAAGCGCCAGAAGTTTCTCCGGAAGAGGAGAAATCCAGTGGGTCATCCAGACTGGCGGACACAAGGATTTTCTTGTGGTCAGTGTACTCCCGCGTGGCTTCGAATTTCTCTATGCAGGACCGCACTACTGGTAAGATCTTTGACAGCACCAAAGGATATCCTGGTGAAGGACCAAACAATGATGACAATCCTTCCTCTAAGGGGAACTTTCCCTGGATTTCAGAAGACTACCTTGACGAAGCGGTGTCAAAAAAGATGGAAAGGTCTTCAGAGATGGATGGGTTTGTTCCGGGAAGTGAGGGATCATTGGAAAAGGTAGAGGTGGAGAATGTCACTGCCTCGAAAATTCTTATGGCTCTTTGGAAGAAGGGACATAGAGTTGGGTTTAGAAGGTTGCGTCGTTTGAATGCATCTGGATGCAAGGTTGGAGCAATGAAACGTCCAATCAAAAGGGTGCAGAAGATTGGCGCTAGGAAGGCCTTCATGAAGATGTTCAATGTTTTTGGATCGTCTCAGCATGGCTCAGGAGTTGGCGGAAAACCGATCATGAAGGTGGTAGGACCAAGGCCAGGTTTTCCAGCTGTACTCCAAGCACCAAATACTGATAGCACGTCGGGTGAAGGGAGCAGTCCCCAGGTACATGGCAATGTTCATGTAGAGCACAGTCGCCCTATGGACCGGTATGAGGCAGAGCGCTTGGAGAAGAGGAAGAAGGGTTTCTGCTATTGGTTTGGCAAAGGGAAAGATCGCTGCAAATTTGGTGACGACTGCAAATTCATCCATTCCGAAGATGATGTGGTGCTACATTCATATTGGTGCAAATACTATGTGGCAGGGAGAGAATGTTTCGCTGGAAAGGATTGTGGGTTCTCGCATGATGCAACTGGTGTGAGGTGCGTCCAGTTTGCTCGGTCTGGGAAGTGTCGATTTGGTGACAGGTGTGTCTTCGAGCATGGTGTTCCGTTGGAAAAACAGAGGCCAAGGTCTCCAAGGACGCCCCTAAGGGATGGTCCAAGGAGAAAGTCTGGTGCAAATGGTGGAGAAAAGGAGATCCCTCCTGAACAGTTCGATGATGATGAGGAGGATTTTATGGTTTATGACGAAGAGACCAAGATGACGGAACTGTTGATGGAGGCGATTTCATTTCTCTCCGGTGGCAAGCCAGATTTGGCTCGAGCAGAGGCGGACCCATTGTTCAAACTCCTGAAGTTCACTGGAGATGCTGACCAAATGGATCAAGTATGGGTTTCGTGGACCACTGAAATGTTGTCAGTGCTGGAACTTCTCGAAGTAGTGAAGTCGTATGATGTTTCGCTCGCGGAGGTGGAAGAATGGGTCAATGACCTGAGGATATGGTATGAGCGAGCCAATTTGGGAGAAGAAAAGGATCCCAAAAAAGGGAAAAAGAGGTCCCTAGAAGGGGAGTCCAGCAAAGATATTCCTGCCGAAAAAGAAGTGGTTGAGACTTCGGAGACGGAGGTTGCCGTTGAGGAGGAGAAGAAAAAGGTAAAAAAGAAGAGGAAAGCTGCAGCTATCGAAGATCCTTACACTCTCATGGTTCCAAAGCCGAAGAAGATGCCGACGATCATTGAGAAGGGTGGATCAACATCCAATGTGGTGGCTTCTGCAGTGGAAAAATCCTCGAAGACGCGCACAAAGTCAAATGTCGGTGGAAAGACAAAGAAGAAGGAGAAAAGTCAGAGTCCCAAAAAAGAAGAGGTGGTAATGGTGCACGATCCTGAGGAAAAGGATCGTCCATCCGATGCGGAGGCACCAGGGTCTGCCAATGCGAATGAAGAGCTGGGTCAATCTTGCCAGGCGATTGAGGACGCAAAGAGAGAAGGATTGGTATCCTCAATTCAAAGGGGCATACAGGATCCTATTCTTACGATTTCGGACCTGGAGTATATTCTGCTGCAACTTCACCTCAAGATTGCCAACAATCGGAAAAAGAAGTGATTGGATGGTATGGATGAAGGGATGGTTTTTCTCTTTCTGGAGACCGGTGCGCTGGAACAGCCAATGTGCTGACAATGTGGTGGTTACTATTAAGGGTATGGAAATCCCTGATAGTAGGAGTCAGTAGCTTTTCGCGTAGCGAAGACCACGGTTTGTGGTGAAGAAGGCCAAGGAGTCTTCAGTGATGAGAGGATCAAGGTGAAAAAAGATTCTCTATGGGTAGTAGGTTAGCCAATGTGCTATAATTCCGTCCTGGAAGACGTTAAACCACAATTTGCATTTCAAGCAGCTGGCTGCTGCCGTAATGGCAGTTTTTGGCCAAAAGATCTGCATCTCCAATGTGTCCTAGGAAATCCTAGGACAGGGGGAGTGCGGAGCTGCAATTGGTATTGTAGAAAGGAGTTAGTGTTGGAAGTTGGAAGGGTTAATGAACCCGGTAATCGTATTTGGCTCAAGATGGGCTTGAACAGAAAGCCACAAGTTCAAAAAGTAGTGCCTGGGTTCTTAGGGTTTGGTAAGGGTGTGGATTCCTTCCCCCTTTCCTTCCCCCCTGGGTTGCTCTTATCCGTGTTCTTGGTTGTTTCTTGGTTCGATCTGGGAAATATAAGTTCAGGGCGATTAGGGGAGTTGATTTCCTTCCTTGGTTGTCCCCCCGTACCCTAAACCCTAAACCCTAAACCCTAAACCCTAAACCCTAAACCCTAAACCCTAAACCCTAAACCCTAAACCCTAAACCCTAAACCCTAAACCCTAAACCCTAAACCCTAAACCCTGAACCCAAACCCTCAACCCTGAATCCTAAACCCTAAATGCAGGCTATAGCAAAGTTGGGTTTGCGCTTTTACTGGCTTGAGGGAGATTCTGTGAATACGAACAGAAGCTGCTCCTTGGTACCCAAGGTCGGTTCATATACCCTGTGGCACTGAAGGTACATGGACCATTAAAACCCTTTTGGGGGTCATTTGGTCCCAAAGGCTGTCTCATATCTCAAGCTCCTTTCGCTGCGAGCTGCGCCGATCTCTTGGGGGTCTGCAACCCTTAAGGATACCCCCAAGACAACCACCCAAAGCCCCAAAACCTGAACCCTGCACCCCTCAAAGGCACATCCCCAAGAATACTCCCCCCGCTAGGGTTTAGGGTTTAGGGTTTAGGGCTTAGGGTTTAGGGTTTAGGGTTTAGGGTTTAGGGTTTAGTGTTTAGGGCCCCCTTCCCCCCCCCCCCCCCCCCCCCCCTGATCCCAGAGACACTAGGCAGCCGCCAAGTTGCCACCAGGCAGTACCAAGACTTCGCACGGCCTCCGCAACCACTTGGCTTACCTACACCCTACACTCTAAACCCTAAACCCTTAGCCCTAAACCAAAAGTTTGGGGCTTCAAACACCCAAAACCACCAAACCCTAAAACATGCGGTTTGGGCGCTTCCAAACCCCAAGCCTAAACCCCAAACCCCAAGCCCTAAGCCCTGTACAAGCCGAAAGCATGGGCGTTCTGAGGACGCGGGTTTCGGGCGTGGGGGCATGAATTGGACAGATTCCATTAGGCCCTAAACCCCAAACCCTAAACCCTAAATCCTAAACCCTAAACCCTAAACGGGAGTGCCAGGGGTAGAGCGACTCCTGTCCTGAGAACAGTCGAACTCCTGGCTCCTTCGCTCACCACTTTTCTTCTTCTGCATCTTCGCCAGTGCGATTGTTATGTCTCTCCCCCATATCCGCACAACCCCCCCCCCCCCCCAAAAAAAAAAAAAAAAGAGGACCTCATGGTGCTACATCAGCGGGCTATTTGGAGATCTTTACAATGTCACCAATGTCACTTGGCTCGTGTCTCCAGGTCAAGCCAAACTACGTCTCTCACTATGCAACTGAACCTGAGGACCCCGGTGAGTTCCACAACCACCAAAACACCTCAAACCCTCTTAATCCTCTAAACCCCTTAAACAATCGAAACCCTCTAAAGCCTATAAACCCATTACACCCTAAACACGAAACACGGGCAAGCCCGAAAACCCTACAAACCCTAAAGCCTAAGATCTCTGGATTCCAAGCCCGGTGCCCTAAACCCTAAACCCTAAACCCTAAACCCTAAACCCTAAACCCTAAACCCTAAACCCTAAACCCTAAACCCTAAACCCTAAACCCTAAATAAACCCTGAAACCCTAAACCGCTGCCTCCTGAGAAGGGGTTCATCTTCCCGGCCTGCGTATGCTGGCGCCGGTACAGGGCCGATGTCTGGGCTTCTTTGGTATCGAAGTTGGGCTGCTAATACTGCTATCCCCAAAAAGGACACCCTCTCGATATATATATATATATATATATATATATGTATATATACAGTAGAACATAGATAAATATATACATATAATTGATATGTAGTATATACATATACATATACGTATGTATATATATATATATATATATACGTATATACATACACACACTGCTACACTCACCGATATTTGTAAGGATCTCATGCGTGCAGGCGCCTATAACAGCAATAGAAACCCGACCTCATCTAACCCTAGGCCCCTTGTAAGTCGAGCAGATTGCGATGCCGGGCCTCAGCTCTTAAGGTTTACGGTTTAGGGATTGGGGTTGAACCCCAGTACCCCCAAATCCTCAATGCCAACCCACCCACCCCCCCCCCACCCAGGATACTCCAAGGTGCCTTGAAGGTACCGCCAGGCGAGAGGGGCTCTACACCTGACCGTGGGGTTTATTTCGCCCTACGGGTTTAGTTACGGGGTGGGTGTTGTGTCGTCATTTACGGGGTTTCTTGCAGTCAGGGTTGGGAAAGATACTTGTTGCAAGTGTCTTTTGTTGACATTGATTAGAGGCTGAGGGTTCAGGAGATTGAAGGTTGAGGGAAACGTACCCCGACGGCGGTGAAGGCTCTTCACGAGGGTAGGCATGGTTCTGAATGGGATATTATTGGCTAGCGTATAGTTTAGCTAGCTAACCCCCCAAGTCTTTTCAACATGGCTTACATTGGTCCTATACCATTGCCAATACGGTAGCTTAGCAGGCTAACCCCCCAATCCCTGGCTGAGTAGCCAGCGATCTCACCAAATCTGAGAGGGCAGTTTGGAATCGTTTGGAACCTCCATCGGGTTTCGGGTTTAGGGATTAGGGCTCAGGGTCTGGGACTCTGGGTTTTGAGATATGGGAAAGATCTGACGAAGAAGCCTTTAAGCCCGTAAACCCTCGCAGCACGCCGAAGCTCCTCGAAGAAACGGCGGCGTTGGCTGTTGCGCAGGTGTGGTCCTCCAGCCCGAAACCCTAAACCCTAAACCCTAAACCCTAAACTCAAAGCCCTAAACCCTAAACCCTAAGCCCTAAACACTGAACCCTAAACTCCAATCGAAAGTCTGTATTCATAGGACGGACTTTGAGGCTTCGGGATTTTGGGGTAAACCCCTAAACCCTGAACCCGCCACAACCTCCCGACACCCCCGAAACCCTCGAAACCCTAAGCCCTAAACCCCCTAAAGCCCTGATAGGATGAAGTCCTGGGCCTATCCAGAGCCAGCGGACTGGGCACCTGGCCATTTCGCTGGGTTCCGGGTGGAGGGCCCCTCTCCAGGCGTTCTGTTTAAGCCCCTAGCTTAGGGTTTAGGAGAATGACCCTTCTGTCGGTGGGGGGAGGGGACCCACGAGGTGGCATTTGTGGGTGTCTTGAAAATACCCCCATCTTGACAAGTGCTCATGTGCAGCTCGCTTTCTTTACTTTGTTTTCGTCCTGCCCTCAGAAGTAGGAGCGGTCCTGATCGTCTGCCTTGGCCCGCTTCTTCTTCAGGGCTTTCAGGGGTTCGGGGTTGTGTCGGTTTTGGGCTACTTGCTTGCTTGTCCGCTAGTGAAGCGCGGCTGACTAGTCAGCCGTCACCGGTCATCTGCGACATTTGTTGGGACTAGATAGAACACGGCCCTGTGTGACATCCGCCATCTGCTCCAGCAACCTGGCCTCCCCTGATAACACTGCGAGCCGTCAAGCTAAGAAGCTTTGCGGCGGGATCCCCCAGTGAGCGCAGTAGCGCATCGCCCCACTGTCATGTGCACAAAGTGCGTGGCACGTTGGCCAGAAGGGATCCCGAGGCATCACCAGCAAACCAGACTCCAGTTTGGGTTATCGCCCAGAACCTCACAGTGTGCCCCACACCCGGCCAACGGTGCGCAGGCTGCCCCAAAGGCACTTGGGCAGCCTGTGGGTAGGGCCATCTGACGCAGGCAAGCTTCTTGATGCTGCTGAGCATCAAGTTCGGCAGTTGAAGGGTAAAAAATCTGGATGCCTGTGTTCGCCAGAGTCTGTACAACGCACACAAGAAATATGAGCAGCACCACAAGAACACCTTCAAAATCTCATCTTCGCACCGCCAAAGTCATTGATAAACAGCCAGCTTCCTCGGCAGCCACTGTCAGCATGCTCATGTATACCCTGGACTCTGAACCCTAAACCGCATTACGTACGAGCGCATGACAATGTCGGCACCAGGAGCAACGCACGAACCTGCCAGCCCCCGAGCCTAAACGACGAAGTCAACAAAAGAGTAGACAGTTGGGCAATCTTCAGCAACCCAAGATACGCTGAACTCTTTCAACCAAAACCCCAGAAGTCCCTGACAAAATCTCCAAACCCAGGCGGCCCTGTGCGCTATGAACCCGATAAGCCCTTAACCCTGAACCCTAAATCCTAAACTTTTCTTCTCAACCACAGACAGACTTGGCACCTCGATGTACCGGAGATGCTTCGGACTAGGAGCCAGCACTCCCACTCCAGGTCCAATGCGCTGGTGTGGGAGCACGCAGCATTGAGGGTTTCAAGGGCTTAGGGGGTTTCTGGGTGGAGCTCGGGTTTAGCTAGGTTTTAGTAAGGGCTTAGGGGTTTTAGGGTTTAGCTAGGGTTTAGGGCCTAGGGTCTTTAGGATAGAGGCAGTGTTATATGTCTCCAATGGTCAATGGTAAGGATTCCGGCTGTGACAAAGCAGGTCTGCACTTCCGCTGCGCTGCTGCACGCATGTGGCAGCGCGCTCCCTAATCCCTAATCCCTACACCCTCCTCCCTACACCCTAAACCATCCTCATCATCAAAGTCATCATCCTCATCCCCCTCTTTGCCATCGTCGCATCGCTACACCACACAACTCACTTGTCAATCCAGCTCTTCACGGGCCCTTTTCGGAGTGCCCTATATGTGTGTATATTTATATGCATACATGTACACGGGTAGTTCCCCAAAAATTCGGGTCGGGTCCTTTTCGGCGTCCTTGCTTTCGAACTACCCATACAGTCTGCCGCAACAAAGGCCCTGAATCTCCGAGAACAGGATCCCTAAATCCTAAACCCTAAAAACCCTGAACCCTAAACCCTCAACCCTCAATCCTAAACCTGCAAAAGGGACCATCATTGCCATTTCGTGAGAACCTCTTAGAAGGCTTGGCCTGTCTGGCCGCCATCCTTCCGGAATTCTGGGCCATGGCTTCGCGAAGCACCTCCCAGAGTTTAGGGTTTAGGGCAAGGGTTTAGGGTTTAAGGTTTAGGGTTTAGGGTTTGGGGTTTGGGGTTTGGGGTTTGGGGTTTAGGGTTTAGGGTTTAGGGTTTAGGGTTTAGGGTTTAAGGTTTAGAGCTCGGGTGCTCCCCAGGTTTCACGTTCATCCTAAACCCAAGATGGGCCTCCAGCGTTTCATCGTCCGAGTCTCTGGCAGGTCTTGGGCCTGGCAAAGGCTCCTGCAACCTGCTGCAAGGATGTAGGTGAGGGTTTAGGGTTAAGGGTTAAGGGTTTAGGGTTTAGGGTTTAGGGCTTAGGGTTTAGGGTTTAGGGCTTAGGGCTTCGGGCTTAGGGTTTAGGGATTGGGATGGCTTTGGGTTTCTTACCCAAAGGGTCCATGTACGAATATAGTATATACTTGGGCATTGAAGGGTACATGGACCCTTAGGGGTAGGTAGCTTCATGGTCCCTTTATATTATTGGCCCTTGAAAGGGTACCCCTACCCAAACAAATTAAGGGCCCACACATCAGAACCCATGAAATTACCCTCAGAAATGGTTTTGGGTTTGGGGTCCTAGTGTTTGGGGGGCGGTATGGCTTTGTGAGGTTTAGGCTTTGGGGCTTGGACTTGGAACTGCAGAGAACCAACAAAGGACTCCTGCTGTTTAGGAGCTTCTCGATGCCTTTTCAAAAGAAAGCTGTTCTGCGACAACCTCTTGGGGACATCTTTTGTGAAACGCTTGCTGATTCTCGTTATGATGAGCATTCCATCTTAAGATAATATTATGCATAATAGCAAAAACATGTATTATACGGTTTTACAACAAGACTGTGAGATTGTGTAGAAATAGAGTAGTACAGTCGTAGAACAACGGTCTGAGCCGCCCTTTCGCCCTGAGCTTCTCGCACTGGTGTCGAGGCTGACGACCATGTCCTTACTAGGGCTTCGTTCTGGCTGGCTCTTAGTAGGGAATGAGGGAAGGGGGGTTCCTGTAATCCCTTACAGTAGGCCCCTAATTCCCTCATCCCCTACTCAGAACCAGGGGGTCGTTCCGGTGTGCATGAGATGGATGGCATGATGTGCTTTAAGGCCCGATATCCCACCTCGAAAAGCGGCTCGGCCAAACATCCCGAGCACACACTGTTCATCCGACCACCTTGAGTCATGTTAGCCAGCTGCATTGCTACCGCGACCGTATGCTCTGGAAGAAGAGCGTCTTGCCAGTAGACTTAGTTGCTTCTTCTCCTTACTCGTCGACGTCCTCATGCTTGTCTTTGTGGATATCTCATTGGTGCATTCGGTGGTAGCGTCAGTAGTGGCAACATGAGCGACAGTGAGGCAGCAAGGCGAGACGTTTGGCAGACGAGACATTCAGTGACATTGTATTCTCAGGGATAGATAAGCAGCATTGCAATGCATGATGGTTGCATAACGTGCACCTTTCCGCTCCCTAGAAGGCGCCCTGTAACCTAACCGAAATCCAGCAACCCCAAATACCCTAAACCCCGAAAAGCCCTACACCCTAAACGCCAAACCCCAAAATCCCTAAACCCTGAATGAAACTCCCAAAGCCTAATTAAGCCTTTCACCCTTCCCCTTCTGGAGTCGAGCTGCGCTTTCGGCGATCGCAGGGTTGCGGTGGAGAGAGGTGTTCGCGCAGCACCCTTATGCTTCGCCACTTCTGGGCCGGATGTGCGGCCCCTGGTTGAGGGGTTAGAGGGTTGAGGGTTTAGGGATTTCAGCGGTTTAGGGTTTCGGGGTTTAGGGGTTAAGGTTTAGGCAAAAGCATATTTTATTGTAGTGCACATATATATATATATATGGTAGCAGAGCCTCCTGTGATCCACCATCTTGCTTAACAGATTCTTAAACATGTAGAATATCTGGAATATCTCGGATTTCCAATATATATATATATATATATATACATAATATAATACAACACCCATCCCACCCCCCACACCCCCCACCCCGCACCCACCACCCCCGCCCCGACCCCCCCACCCCCTTCCCCGTGACTTTCCAAGATCCGAGATTTATAAAGGCTAGTGTGAAGCCACAGAAAATATTCCCCGGCTGCGCCCCAAGCCCCAATCAAACTCTTGATCCCTATAACTCTTGAACCCGAAAACTTCTGAACTGCAACCGCAAACCCCAAACCCTAATCCTTAAATCCTGAACCCTGAACCAACGCATTCCTGAGTCTCAATCCTGGACCCCCAAACCTTGGAAACCCTCTCATAGCCCCTGGCCTGATCAGCCAAGTCTTGCCAATGTCAGGAACTTCCAACATCTTGTTGGTATTCCTAAGCTTCACGGGTTTAGGGCTTACCCTAAGCCCTAAACCCTAAACCCTCTACGGGGTCAGGGCTGCGCCAGTGGAGCATGTTGGACCCAAACCCTTGAACCCCGAAATTCCAGAACAGGCGAGCCCTACAACCCTGAACCCCCGACCACAGCAGCAACCCTAAACCCTAAACCCTAACCCCTGAACCCTGGACCCTGAACCCTAAACCCTAAACCCTGAACCCTAAACCCTAAACCCTAAGCCCTAAACCCTAAACCCTAAGCCCTAAACAGCGTATTACCAAAGCTTCGATGGCGACTGCAGAATTGGCGTGTCGACGACCTGCCGCTGGGAACCGAAACGTAAACCCGAACCCCTGAAGCCTAAACCCTAGCCCTAAACCCTAAACCCTAAACTCCAAAAGTTGGAAACCCTTTTGAGGACAAATAGGGGATTCCCTATACTTTACTCTTAGGGATTGAGGCTATTGAGTTTCCAACTTTTTGGCTTCTACTATACTGACAAGCCCTAACCCGAAAAAACAGCTGACATCGTCAGAGGGCGTCTTGTGGGTTTAGGGTTTAAGGGTTGGGGGGGGTCCATGGATTCCATCTTTAAGGTTTACGGCCCTCAGCCTAAACACCGAAGTAGGAGCCGGCGAGGAAGTGAGCAGTAGGGTTTAGGGTTTAGGGTTTAGGGTTTGGGGTTCGATGCCTCCTCCTCTTCCTCTGCGAACGCAAACCTCGTCTGCTGGCGAGTGTCCTCCACCCACGCTGCAGGTCTACGGCAAGCGCATTCAGATCTTTGCTCAGCACTTATACAGACCTAACCCTGAACCCAAAACCCAAAACCCAGAATCCTACCCAGACAGCAGGCAGAGCAGTTCGGATTTTTTTTTGCGGTTTAGGGTTTATAGGGTTCACGGGGTTCTGGGCTTTAGGGTGTCTAGGTTTGTTTTGGCATTCTGCCTGTTTCTAGAGCTTTGTTTGGTGTTGCTAGCTTTGCTTGATGTGGTTGTGGCTTCCTGAGAATAGCTGTGCTGCTTTTGGGAACATTCCACGCGTCAAAACCCTAAAACTTAAATCCCTAAACCCTTAATTGCTTTACCCGCGTGCTCCTGAGACATTCTTGATTCTTTGTCGGCGTTGGATGTCTTAAACTGCGGTTTAGGGCTTAGGTTGAGGGTTAAGGGTTTAGGGTTCAGGCTTTTTTAGTGCTCTTTCTGGCGTTCTTTCTTGGTTTCTTGTACTAGCTACTCAGGCTTTTACCAGGTTGTCAGGAATGCTGAGAAAGCCGAGGACTTGAAGGGGGAAACAATCACAACAAAAACAACTGCGCCAAGCAAACGAAAAGCAAGCGTCCCCATAAGTACCTCCCTCATTACTAGTACAGCGTCATAAACACATGTGTGCCGGTTGCCAATCGCGAAAGGAGGTCTCAGATTCTTCTTGTCAATGTCTCAGATGGGGATTCTGACTTAAGGGAAACAACCTTCAAACACCTCCAAAGGTGCAAGCACCAACCTCAAACTAGTGCTATAGTTGCCTTAATCTGTAGAGTAGGGTTTTGGGTTTTTTCTATACTTATAAAGGGGCCATAAGGGAATACCATTCCTTTTCTTCCGACCCCGTACAATCGTCAGTGCGCAGATCCTCCAGCTGGAAAGCCTGGCAACGGGTCGACGGGCACTCCAGCCCGTAGAGGCTACAGGGCTGTATGTGGGTAGCTTCCTACATTAGGGTCACTTTGGGTACCCTGAAAAAGGGATCCCAAAAGGGACCCTAAGATATAGAGAACTACCCATGTACCTTCTGGGCCGCTCTAAAGCGCGTTAGACTCGGAGCAAGAGGTAGCATCATTTAGAGAAGAACGCTTTTCGGTACGGGTTAGGGTTTAGGGCCCAGGGCCTAGGGCTTAGGGTTCAGGGTTTAGGGCTTGGGAGATTCGGGTGTAGGGAAGGGCAAAGCTGGCTTGGCTACTGGGGGATTGGCATCCACCAGCATGTGTTGAGGTGACCCGTCTGATGCGCAGCTTTGGCAAGGCTACTGGAGAGCTTTTAGGATGGTTTAGGGTTTAGGGCTAGGGTTTAGGGCTTAGTGTGCAGGGCTTAGGGTTTAGGGCTGAGGGCGTAGGGCCAAAAACATCTAGGGACGCAAGCTAGTTCGAGCCCTTAACAAAATCTCGTGGTGAGTAGCCCTTACCTGCCTTAGTTTATTCAGGGGAGATTGGGCATCAATAGTAGTTTGGCAGGTCCTGTTCAAAAAATGGGGCAACCGGAAGCCTAGCTTGAAAGTTCCAACAAAGCCGCCCGCGACGGCTATGCAAAAAGAAAGCCACGGCCCATGCCACACGTGGGGCAGAAAAAACAACATTCAGAGACCAGCTGCTTGTGATCTAGTACCCCACAACCCAATCGCGGAAGACAGGCGCTGAACCCTAGACCCCCTAGACCCGCGGCCTGCTTCATGCTTGCCAAAGTGGCAGACTGCCTCCTTTGCCGGACCTGCTGTTTTCTTAGGGAATCTTAGGGAAGTTACATGGTCCCTTAGTATGGGCCCTCAGAAGGGGACCTATAGTCCCCAAACAACCCAAGGGCTACCCTTAGATGTTTGCTGTCGCCAACTTTGGCTCAACTTTGGCTACTTAGGGATTCTCAGCATGCGTGGCTTTGGGGATGCAGGCGCAGCCACGTCGGGAATAGCTAGCGCCACGTTCCCCCCATACTACGACGAGTTCAAAGTAAATGCGTCGTTCCTTTTTAAACAAGTTGCGAACACTGAGTGGCACTGAGTGGGCTGCTAGCGGCTTAGTGTCTAAAGTTTAGGCCCAAGTTGGCCCAATTGAGGCCGCAAACCCCTAAAGCCCGCGACCCTGTTTAAACGTTCTTGTGGCGATTCGTAAAGGCTTTTGAGTGCTAGCGGTATACAGAAACTACCTGAAATTGAAAAAGGATGCAGGTTCAAGACCTGCACCCAATGCTCAGGACCCTATGACCCTAAACCCCAGCCTGTCGATCCCAGGAGTCTTCTCCGAACTTCGGACTGAATTCCAGACACCCCCCCCGTCCCCCCCCCCCCCCCCCCCAACACACCAGGCCAACGGCTT
>CAJNDS010002393.1:0-195000 GCA_905221605.1 Symbiodinium natans | reverse complement strand
TTGGTTGGGATAGGATTGAAAATGTCCATTCCTTATTGAGTTTAAGTACCCCTTAAACCATGTAATGAAATGTTACCCCGCTATGACAAAGTGAACCCTAAACCCTCAAGCCGAAGTCCCTCAACTCTACCCTGAACCCTCAACCCAACATCGCTCGACTCGAACCCTAAAACCCCAATCACAAAGGCAAAACGCCCCTAAACCCCAAAACCCTAAACCCCGAATGTATGGGGACTGCCTAAACCTTACTTGTGCTGGGCAGTGCATCTATACTCCTGTAGCTACTATCAGGATGCTGCTCTTGGTAGCCCAGTAACAATCTTACAATAATGGCCGCCCTTTGATTGGTTGGTTGCTTCATCTCAAAAACCATAAACCCTACACTCTAAACCCTAATCCTAAACCCTAAACAACCAGCAACAAACTGAAAAGGGTACCTGAGATTCTGAGGGAGCTTAGGACCCCAAAAAAAAGGGGTAAAGGGCACCACGGGGCTACCAAGTGCTGACTATACTCCCCTTAGAACCTTAACAAAAATGATGTTATTTGGGTTTTATATAAACAAAAATGCAAAAAAACCCAAGCTGATAGCATGAGGTCTGGCCAGCCCTTGTACACACTTAGGGTTCCGGGCTTGGGGTCTCAGGGATGTTCTGGGCTTAAGGTTTAGGGTTAGGAGTTGGGGTTTGGGGTTTAGGGTTTCGGGTTTAGGGTTTAGGGTTGCGGGCTTAGGGTTCAGGGTTTAGGGCTTAGGGTTAGTGATCGCGGGCTGCTTTGCAGAACTCGATGCGCCCAGCCAGGAGGAACTTTACCGGAAAAGTACTGAATCTGAGCACACGAAGATGCTAAATTACTGGACTGTTGATTGCGGCTTGGGGAGAGGGTTTAGGGTTTAGGGTTTAGGGTTTAGGGTTTAGGGTTTAGGGTTTAGGGTTTAGGGTTTAGGGTTTAGGGTTGGAGGTCTTTATAGGGTTCTTAAGGGTTTCAAGGCGGGTAGGTACCTAGGGAACCTTAGGGAAGCTTGGGGAGTATTGGGGAACCTTGGGTTGCATTAGGGAGTATTGGGGAACCTTGGGTTGCATACCTCCCTTGAACATCCTGCTCTTAAGAACCCTTTAAGGGTTTGCTGCATCATCAGGTTTTCTCTTCTCCCACCATTTCCGCCTCAAACCTCGAAAAGTCCGAAGTGGGAGAGCTTAGGGCCCCCTAAACCCTAAACCCTAAACTCTAAACCCTAAACCCTGAAAGCAGGGCTTGGGGCTAAGGGTTCCTGAAGCCTCAGACAACCTCGTCGGCGTACTTCCATTAAACCCCAAACCCCAAACCCCCAAACCCTAAACCTTAAACCAGCTCAAGGTACCTTTAGCCCTGAGCTCTGTTCCAGATAACCTCGCCATTCGGCCTACGAGTTTTTGGGGCAGGTTACCTATAAGAGCCCAAGGGCTTTCATCAATTGAAATAACTGTTCGGATTTCGGGTTGATGGAGTCTAAGGTGGTGAGGGCTCCTGCAAGGACTTCGTCTTTAGCGACTTCGCCGTCACCCTCAACACTCCAGATTCGGCATGGTCAGCACAAGTCAGTCCTCACCACCGCACGCCTGTTTGGGCAGCTGCATCCGTATATGAGGGCCCTTCGGGGATAGCCCTAACACCCTGTAAACCCTGAACCCGAAGCCGAAGGGAAGCCCTAACCCTAAACCCTAAACCTTATACAAAAACCCGGCCTTTGAGGTGGGCGCCTACTGCGCAGCCATAGGAAAGCAGGTGGCAAAGTCGGATTTCGGATGCTTCGACTCCGCGTGGGCCTGCAACTCTCCGTGGGTGAAGGCATTCTTGGGGTGTAGGGGTTCGAGGCTTCGGCAAACAAAGTAAACCCTAAACCCTATGTAAACCCTAACCGGAAAAAAAAGGTGATACGGGGAGTAGAAGGGCAAATCTTGGCAACTACTTGCTTACCGTCCTGCAGGAGGCGCACTGCTGGCTTTGAGCAGAGCTTCAAACCCCGGACCCTTAAGATTGTACCCTTGGATCTT
The DNA here is from genome assembly GCA_905221605.1 of Symbiodinium natans. NCBI lineage: Eukaryota > Dinophyceae > Suessiales > Symbiodiniaceae > Symbiodinium > Symbiodinium natans. The sequence goes on along the minus strand of CAJNDS010002393.1, from coordinate 192,967 downwards.
TGGGGATCCTTTTTAAAAGTCCTTAAGGCAGTATAAGGCTTATAAGGGTCATATTAGAAGCATATTAAGGGGAACCTTTAGGGATACAACCTTAGGGGCACGAGTCTTAATCCCTTGATTCAGATGCGAAACCTGAACTAAACCCTAGGCTAAACCCTAAACCCTAAACCCTAAACCCTAAACCCTAAACCCTAAACCCTAAACCCTAAGCTACTACCTGTGATCTTGAAGTCGTGCAACTTCATGCTTTGCCAGGCGGGCGTCTCCTCGAACCTACTTCTGAAACCACTCCTGTTCCTGAGAGTTCCTCAACTCCGACCTGGGTAACTAGAGGTGATAGAAACCCTCATAAACTCTGAGCCATGAGACATAACCCCCCAAATAGCAGGATCCCCTTAGAATAAGGACCCCAATAAGGTACCCCTAATTTCGGAACCCTAAAGCCCTAAACCCTAAACCCCCGACCGCCTGGGCCGCCTTGAGCTGTGTGGTTGGAAAGCACTGCATGCACACAGAGCCTTGGTGAACATCAGAGGAGGGGAGGGAGCTGAGCTAGCTTGACTTTCTAACCCTAAACCCTAAACCCTAACCTTTTTGGGGTTGAGGAATATAGGCGTTTCGGGCCCCGCAGGCAAGGGTTTCCATACTTTGGGTCCTGGCAGGCTTACAGACACCCTAGGCTATGGCTGAACACCCTAAACAGAAGATATACGGTGTGGGGTTTCGGGTCTATAGGGCCAAACTGAAAACCCCTTTCTCCAAGTAGCACTTGAGGTCCATAGCCGCCTGCCGCTTCTGCATCCTTAGCAGTGCGGGGAGGTGACGTGACTGCTTGGGGGTCACAAAACCCTGAGCCCTAAACAGTTTAGGCATTGGTTTAGGGTGTGGGTTGGGGTTGGGAAGGTCCCCCTTATACTAAACAGTCCTTAATAGGATTATAGTACCCCCTATGATAATCCCCATTAACGACGGTTAGTCCAAGCGCCCTAAACCCGAGATGCCTTTAACCCTGCAAAGCCGAGACCTCGCCACTGGGTATCTGGCCCATCCTTTCCGCCGCCGCCAGCCTGAGCAGTATTAAACTGCGTGCGATTATTCGGCTACTATTCGTACGATATTTAGCAGTTCTAGTGCTATTCTTTGTAAACAGAAAAAAACCAAATCAGGCGCTCCCAAGACTATCAGATCTGGACAGCCCCACATGCACATCCACGTTAAGGAAATGGTGCTTTGGGGTTTAGGGTTTAGGGAAACGGTGCGTCCTTGATCATGAGCTCCAGCTGATGGTGAGGTGGTCCCCCTGACTAAGCCCGAGACCCATAAACCCCAAGAACCCTGAAATTACCCCACGAAACCCTGCTTAGAAGCCCGAGGACCAGGCCTTCTGCGCATCCGCCTCTGCCTGCTTGCGTGCGCGAGCTGTTGCGGACTTCTGGCCGTTTCCGCCGCCCATTGTGGCAAACCTTGCAGAGACGTGTCCCAAATACGAACTGACATCACAAATTCCATAATCCTGAAGTTGAAGTGAGCAGTTCAGGAGCGGAAAAATGAAAGATGTTTCAGTTGCAGCAGCGGCAGCATGCAGCAACATGCGTGTGACAACAGCTCAGCATTTGCCCATCATCTTCAACTGAGTCGGCTTCAGCTCTTATATTATTATGTTTGAGTCATCCTGATTGTTGTTAGTATTAGCATTGTAATAATGAGAATAGTTATTGTTATGCTTCCCTGCTACTTTGGTCTTAGATTCTTGTAGAAAGTTTCCCCTGGGGTTTGGGGGGGGGGGGGAGGCTTGGGGGGCGGTGTCAGCTAGCATGCGTCTCGACGGGTTGCATGCCTCATGCACAACAAAATCAGGAAATTGACTAACGTCCTGCCAAGACATGGGACAAGCTTCAACATGCTTCAGGGCTCAGGCACCTGTAGTTGCACAACGGCTTCATCGACTGCACATACACCCCGGCTGGCGAGGGCAAGCCATTTAACATTCAAGCACTATCTCCGCAGATTTGATCTTCGAGTACAACAGAAACCCCCAACAAGAGGGGTTGGTATAATGACTAATCGTATTCCCTTGTGGTCCCCATATGAGTATACTATAATAGTCCCCCAAAGCCCTGTTCTTATTATTCAGGTCCCGAGATTAGCCCCAAACCCTGCACCCCTAGATCGGAAAACGTTTGCTGAACCTACACAAGCTTTAGCCCTAAGCCCTTACTAAGCCCTTAAGCACCGGCACGAAACCACCAAACAACATCTGACCTGATGATTGCATCCTGAAGGCTTCTGCGGTGATTAGGGTCGCGTTACCAATAGTGTTCCCACATCGCCCTTTTGTACTCATACTATAATAACCCCCAAAACCCGGCTCTAATTACTAAGGGCCCTGTTTTTCAGCCCTAACCCTAAACCCTAAACCCTGAACCCTAAACCCTAAGGACATCCCTGAGCCGAGCTGCAAGGAAAGAAAGGTCAGGGGCGCACAGCTGCCGTCAGCGCTGAGATCCAAAACGCTGCGCCGGAAGCTCCCACTGGGCCCCATGTCCGGCTTGCAGTTTTTGGGCCCTTTTGGGACACGGGTTTAGGGTTTAGGGTTTAGGGTTCAGGGTTTAGGGTTTGGCTTAGGGTTTAGAGTTTAGGGTTTAGGGTTTGGGGATTGCCCCAGTAAGGAAACTGCTGGAATAGAGGTCCAAAGTGATCGACCCGCCTCTGGAGCTTTGGGCTGTTGCGGTTGCACCCTAAACCCTAAACCCTAAACCCTAAACCCTAGACTGTGCTCAAGGACGAGCAGAGGCCCAGAGAACGACAGAGAAGAATCGGCTGATGCCTGTAACTTGCCCACGTCATTGGAGGTGTCGATCACCACAGTCTCCGATGCCTGGAAGGGGGAGTGTGGTATAGGGTTTAGGGTTTAGGGTTTACAGTAGGGTATTGGGTTTAGGGTTTAGGGTGGGTTTAGGGTTTGGGGCATTCACCGCGGAAGAACCCTGCTGAGCTCGCAAGCTGCACCGACGTGCCATTTCAGCGTCCTCGATCTTCAGCTGTAAACGTGAGAAGCCTGATGAACCGCTTCAGTACTAGCGGTCCGCTCACTCGGCGATACTTGTGACGACAAAGTGTGGAAGCTGAGCAGCTAGGGCTGTCAGGCGAGATCTCTCCCCAGAACAATGCCACTGAAACAGCATCCTTCCGCTGTCTGAGGGATTTAAAACCCGAATTAAAACTATCAACCCCATGTATGTCGGGATCCCGTGCTACCTCGCCACCGCCTACCCGACATGGTACCCCCAGGGTTTAGGGTTTAGGGTTTAGGGTTTAGGGTTTAGGGTTTAGCGTTGAGGGTTTAGGGTGGGGATGCACACCACAGCAGCCTTGTGCACAGCAGACGTGGCTCTGAGCCGGGAGTCCATCCCCATCCTCAGCTCTCTGTGTAGTGGCTCACACTTGCCGTGGCTAAGGGTTTAGGGTTTAGGGTTTAGGGTTCAGGGTTCAGGGTTTAGGGTTTAGGGTTTAGGGATTAGGGTTTAGGGTTTAGGAAGTGTGGGGGGCTGGGGAAGTCGTCACATTAACGAAGTTGAACACATCTGGTGTTCCAGTGCGGACATCGAATCGTAAACCCTACACCTCAACTTCAAGTTTGGAGGGGCATACCACGCATGTGCCGTTAAAGATGCGTTCTAGCCAAGCAGCCCCCCTACAATGAGCCCCAAGCCCTAAAGCCCCTAAAACCCCACACCCTACGCCCTAAGCCCTATAAACCCTGAACCAAAGCCCCCCCATCAGGCTTCGTAGTTTTCTGAACGGAAAGGCCTTGGACAAGTGCTGCTCTCATGGTTGCGTCTAGCTCTTGTCCTGGCATTATGCGAACACATGTTTCGGTGAATGTCAACCCCATCGTTTCCCTAAACCCACCCCCGCCATCGTTTCCCTAGACCCTAAACCCTAAACCCTCAACCCTAAACAGGGGCAGTGTGGTCAGCTTCCAGGCGAGCTCACAAGCTCAAGCGGGCTCACGCCTTTAACATTCTATTTTATGTAGTGGATCCACAAGCCATGGAGCTTCTGGATTGTCAGTGAGGCATCTTGCATAAGCCCTAAACCCTGAACCCCTACACCCTAAACCCCAAACCTGAATCTCTAAGGCCACAATCCCTAAACCCTTGGACGCCCTCAACGCCTTTCTAGGGTGCCTGGACCCAAACTACACCCGGCACCACTGCCTCTAGACACTGCAGGCCTCTCAAAGCTGAGCGGAGGCTTCATCGGCAGCCCTGAACCCTAAGAGGCAATCTTGCCCGTGGTGGCCCGTTGGACTGCATTGGAAACGTCTTCTCATGGCATGCCCACCCCCCACCCCGACCCACTTTCACACAGCCACGGGTGTGTCGGGCTGCAATTTCCACATTTCCTGCTGCGCGGTGAGACGCCAGTATACCCCCAAATACTCAACCCTAAACCCTAAACCCTAAACCCTAAACCCGAAACCATAGCATGTCAAAATCGCAGTCCCCCCTGCGCAGTCTAAGCACCTGGCAGCTTCGGACTAGGGCCTCAACTGCGCGGAAAGAGCCAATTAGGGTTCAGGGTTTAGGCTTTCTGGGCTTTAGAGTTCAGGGTTTAGGGCTTTGGAATTAGGGTTCAGGGTTTAGGGCTTTGGAGTGTGGGGATATGGAGTAATACAGAGCTTAGAGATTTGGAGCCTATAGTTCGGGTTTACGTCAATTTCTCCGTCCCTGTATATGAGGGTTACGTGTGCCCTGATTCGTTTTCTCAAGCAACGCATCAGCATGCATTATCCATATTCCTGTATGTTTCTTCACATGCATATGCAGTGCGCGATGAATCGAAATCCGCGGCAGTGACGGCTGGTAAATGCAGTGCTGCTCCGTGTACTTCGAACCCTCAAACCCCTCACCTTACCCTAAACCCTATACCCGAAACCCTAAACCCTAAACCCTAAACCCTAAACCCTAAACCCTAAACCCTAAACCCTGACCCCTGAACCCTAAACCCTGAACCCTAAACCCTAAACCCTAAACCCTAAACCCTAAACCCTAAACCCTAAACCCTAAACCCTAAACCCTAAACCCTAAACCCTAAACCCTAAACCCTAAACCCTAAACCCTAAACCCTAAACCCAAACCACAGTGTGGCCTCCGAGGCGGCCAAGCCGAAGGAACTGAGGCGCGCACCCACGTTGCCGGGGGCTGTCTGCGCCCTGGATGTGGCCGAGAGGGTTGAGGGTTTAGGGTTTGGGGTTTAGGGTTTGGGGTTTAGGGTTTAGGGTTTAGGGTTTAGGGTTTAGGGTTTAGGGTTTGGGGTTCAGGGTTTAGGGTTTAGGGTTTGGGGTTTGGGGTTTAGGGTTTAGGGTTTGGGGTTCAGGGTTTAGGGTTTAGGGGCTCAGGCGCAAGGCATAGAATGCCCCTGAGCCTGGTTGGGGTTGCTAGATCGGAAACAACCCCCGGTTTGGAGTTAAGCAAAGACTGGCTTCAGAATTCAGACTCCAACGGTGCATGAACAACTACAATGCACTCTTGCTTCCGTCACACGCTGGTGGTAAACTGCTGCTAGTTCTAGGAACATTGGATGGGCGGCGCTTCTGACCCTCGACCTCGGCATGCGCATGCCGACGCAGTTCGCGCACTGAGCACAGCTTTCCCACCCGCCCAAGCACTTCGCAGGTGTCCGAAATCACTGCCTGCCTGTCGTCGTCATACTACTAGAACTAGGGCGGCTGTAAGCAAAAGCCAATGAGAGGGGCCCCAGAAGGAGCGTTCTGCAGCGAAGCCGACGAAGACACAAGCATCAGCTGCTCAAAGGGACTCTAGCTACCCTTGGGTTTGGGGACCCTTTCAAAGATCCTCTGCGAGACTTAGAGGGACTATAATCAGCGTATATATCAAGGGAACCTCTCAGGGGTACATCCTTAGCCCTTAGCATTCCAAGTTGGACTCCCTTTACTGTACTGCTTGGCTTTCAGAGTCGCCAAGTTTAGGGTTTAGGGTTAGGGTTTAGGGTTTAGGGTTTAGGGTTTAGGGTTCAGGGTTCAGGGGTCAGGGTTCAGGGTTCAGGGTTCAGGGTTTAGGGTTTAGGGTTTAGGGGCACCCCAATGGTACATGGTGCCCTGAATAAACCCTAAACCCTAAACCCCAAACCTCAAGCCCTATAAACCCTTAAACCGGAGCCAGCCCCACCGCAGCCGGGCTGGCGAGATGGTGGGCCCGGAGGTCTTCCTCCCAGCTGTCGGGCTTTGGATTGAAGGGCTCTCAAAGGTAAACCCTAAACCCTATAAACTTAGGGTTTAGGGTTTAGGGCTTAGGGTTTAGGGTTTAGGGTTTAGGAAGCTTACGAGGGCTCAGCCTTCGAGAGGGGACGCTTGTGGGCAGCAGCTCTGTTCGGAGTTTTGCCGCCGGCTACAACACCGAAGTCATCCTCTTGCAGATGGCGGCTGTGCGTCCGTGACGTCCGTGCATGAAGATTGGGACGGCTGGTTGCTAAAACGAGAATAGGGACAACGACCCTCCTGAGGGTTCGGGAACTACGGGGCCTGATGCCTGGAGTGCTTGTTCAGAACTCGTAAGGTTTGGAACGCAAGCGTTCCAATCTTAACTTTCACTGCATGCGACAAGTACAGCACGTGAGCGCAGAACAGATGCAGCCGTTGTGCTGCAAGAGAAGACTTCGTTGCACGAGCGAGAGGTTGGATTACGTCTCGGTTGTTGCTTTGCCTTCCCTGTGAAGTTGGATGCATCTGGGGCTTAAGGTCTAACTATTGAGTCTTGGTGCCCCAGACTTGCAAACTCAGGGACGCCGAAATACTTTCTGCGGGAGACATCCCTAAACCCCAAACCAATTTGAGCTCGAAACCTTTCGGGAAGTATTGGCGTTACACAAGGCCTTTGAGCTCGGCCAGCAGCCAAGCACAGCCACCACTAGGGTTTCAGAATCACACGTGCACGCTTCCTAAAGTATTTCGGTACTAAACCCTAAACCTTAGAGCATTTAGGCCGAAACTTGGCGTATCGAAGACAATGTCACCCCAGTCCTCTTCACTGGAGGTGCGTTGGAACCCAACTCCATGGTCCCGAACCTGCGGGGTGTTGCGGTTTATGGGGGGGTTTAAGGCATCTACCCTAAACCCTAAACTGTAAACCCTAAACCCCAACCCCTAAACCCTAAGCAGTCACATGGTCTCTCAATTTCTTTTTGAGGTGTTCCGAAGTGTGGGGCCCCCTTTGGGCTTGATGGGGTATAGAAAAGGGGTCCATATTTCAGGGCCCATGCTAAGGAAGGCGGCAAAGACCCTAAGCCCTAAACTTGAACCCTGCACCCTAAACCCTAAACCCTAAACCCTGAACCCTACACCCTAAGCCCTGAACCCTAATTCCCAAACCCTAAGCCATGAACCCTAAACCCAAAAAGCAAGACCGCCGCCCCCTCCAAGGGTCGATGACCCTCTGCTGGCTGATGTTGCGTGAGGCTTTTTCCAACCTAGGCCCCTGTATAAAATTTAGGGTTTAGGGTTCTATAGGGTTTAGGGTAGATGTCTTCCCGAAACACCACCAAGGACTAGGGTTAGGTTCAGGGTGCAGGGTTTAGGGTTTAGGTGTCAGGCTTTAGGGTTGAGGCTTCAAGGTTTAGGGTTTGTAGGGTTGAGCTTCCTGCAGAAGCGGCCAAGCGAATCATGGAAATGGCGAGCTGAGGGAGTGTTTTCACATCATTGTCATTCATTGCTGCGGCTGTGGCTGCGATGGCTGCCCGGTGGTCGAAACCCTAAACCCTAAACCCTGAACCCTGAACCCTGAACCCTAAATACTACTTCTTGAGTCGCACCACTACGAACGGCTGTGAATGGGGGGCTCGTAGAGGCAGAGATGAAGACCCTCAAACAACAAAAACAAAAAAAAGGGAAGCGTGCCTTCGCTCAAGCTTTGGCGTGCACGCAGCAACCTTTGCTGCGCGCTTGAGAGTCGATTCTGGAAGGTCCTGGTGCGGCTCAGCAGGCGCTGTGGGGTCTAAGGTGTTGCGGCGGTAGGGCGAAGCCCTCAGGAGGTGTTTTCGGGCTTAGGGTCTCGGAAGTCTGTGCCAGGTCGGAGATCGGAATCGATGCAGCAAGCAACCTAACACTGAAGTGAAGCATCCACTTAGACTGGCACAAGCCCGCGCTCGTGCCGTTGAGGGAAAGCTGAAGATACGTTTGAGGGTTGAGGGTTTGAAGCCAGCAGCCTGCTAAGAAGGCCTCTATAGAGTTCGGGCTCAGACTTCGCGGAAAGTCGCTGCATGTTGGGTGTAAATTCAGCTGCCTTGAAAGCCAATGTGCGCAGCTACTGTTTTGGCGCCCTCATTCTCAACATCCTGGTGCCAATGTCTAACAGAACCTGGGCCACACATTCGAAGCTACGATACATAAATATATATATATACCGATATATACCGATATAGGATTGGCATAGTACAACTAGACCAAAAAGAGTACTAAGTGCATATTGTGCTGCAGCAGGCATCGGGCGAGGGAGCGGTGTGGCACGTAAACCTATGCGTGTTGCCTTGGCAAGTTATTGCAGTAGTTGCTCCACTATGGCGTTGAAGGCAAGGTAGCGTAGCCAGAAGTGAGAATTTAGGGGTTCACGTCGCAACCCCTGACCTCGCGGGCTTTAGCGCTTGGGTTGTCGAGGAACCTATTCAAGTTCGGGCAGTCCTCCTTAACAGGAGCCTCTGGATCACCCCGAACGGAAGGCGCCTGCCCGCGCGAGAAAGAAGCGAGACACACACACACACACACACTCGCAGAATGAATCTCGGTTGCAACACAGTCTAGCCGTCTGGGAGCTTCTCAGGGCGACATAAGCTGGCCATTGGGGTCAGCAAACCCTAAACCCTAGCCCTAAACCCTAAACCGACACTCTACCTGCATTGCTGAGCTTAGGGTCGGGTTTGAGGAACGTAAAGGCCCCGATCTGTCGGAGCAAGTACTGAAGATTTGCCACACTCAACGCATCCCCAAATCAGTCAGCAGTCGCCAACAGACTTCCCCTAAGTTAAACCCGAAACCCTAAAACCATAAACCCTAAACCTAAACCCTACCAACCGTTCACGAACCCTTACAGCCCTCACGCTCTATATGCCTCAAACCCTAAACCCTAAATCCTAAACCCTAGGCCCTAAACCCTAAACCCTCCACCCTAAACTCCCCGGCAGCCTTGCTTCCCGTGCCGGCGGTGCCCGGCCGCGGCGAGTTGACGGAGGAGCGGGGGGAGCTCGCTGGGTCATCTGCCCAGAGGCTAGGGATCAGGGCTTTACGGGTTTCGGGCTTGGGGTTTAGGGTTCAGGGCTTACGTAGGGTTTAGGGCTTACGGGTTTAGGGTTTGGGGTTTAGGGTTGAGGGTTTTGGGATGTTTCGGGTTTAGGCTTTCCACCCAGCAGGGTCGACAGACCCACGAGCGAACTTCAAAATCGAAGAGGGCGAGACTTGATTTTGGGGGTCTTGATTATAAAGGGATCCTACTATTTGGGGGTCTATATTCGGGGTCCCTTATTGTAAAACCACATTTGCGCCGGACACAGGCAAAGCCCCCCATCCAACCCGTCTGATTTTTTGCATACTAAGACTGAGTCTCCCTTAATGTTCTTCGGCGACATGCAGCCCGGACAGCGGACATTGCAGGCAGAGGAAAGTACATTGGCCCAAAGAGCACGACCCAAACCCATGATCGGATTCAGGTCTTCTGGTGCCCCTTTGTGGAAGCCCCTTTGTGGAGGACCCTAAGCCCCAAGCCCTCAGCCCTACGCCCGAAGCCCTAAACCCTAAACCTGGTGCCTGAGATCATCAAGTCCTTCATCTGGGCCCCGAGGTTCGTGATGTTCCACCACCAGGCCTCTCACCAAGTGACAGTTTTGGGGGGCATCCTCTTTCTGCAGTTGTAGCGATATGGTGGTATAGGGGCCTTAGTTCTTGGAGAAAGTACAATAGGGATTTGGGGGGGGGGGGGGTTCTTATTGTATAACTACGTACGGACGTACGGACCATCAGGGAATACCATTCGTAATTCTTCCGACCCCTATATTACCTGGAATTCCTCGCCAGGATTGCGCAGTGCTATAATCCACCACACTGCGCGTGCATGAGGCCTTTGCGAGCTTCGGGTGCTGAGTTGGGTCTGCCTTGTGAGGTCCACCGAATCCTAAATGTACAGTGCCGGCGGCTCCTGACGTGACTGAAATCAAGCTATGTCCGGCCATTAAATGCCAGAACTCTACCCTGTGCAGGGAAGGGGAAGAACATCCCCATGCACACTGGGCTCCACCCAGCCAACAAGAAAAAATGGCTTCTCTGCCCAGCCGCAGGGATACAAAATGTGCAGATTAAGTGAAGAACTAGGGTTCATAGATTGCTGGAGGGACAAGGCCCTCCAGGCCTCCCAGCTGAAAGTCTGGACAAAAGCCCTCTTTGTGAGGGACCGCATCCCATGCTCGAGCTTGCCTTAATCAAACGCTCCCAAAACCTCAGAGCAGGTTAGGCGTTTTTGACGGCGCATATTTTCGAATCCGACTTAGCTGTCAATTTTGACATGGGATGCAGACGCAGACCTTCAGAGCCGTGCGCTTCCCCTGTCACTCAGCCGGTGTTCTGCATGCCCGCGGCAATGGCCTGGGGGAGGAAGAATTCCAAAAACACTTGGGCGAGTTTAGGGTTTAGGGTTTAGGGTTTAGGGTTTAGGGTTTAGGGGAGTCTTGCAGGACACAGTACGGGGGACAAGCTTCTCCACAGAGAACACGAATCTGGAGCTTTTGGGCAGCTCTTCCTGGCTCTCTACCGGAATCACCATATCTAGGCTTACGCGCTTAGGGTGGCAGAATTCCAGACATCATGGCACGAGAAGCCTCCAAACTCCACCTTATCCCAACCCCCAGGGCCTGGATTGACCGTACACCCAAAAACCACAAACCCTCTAACCCTAAAAGCTCAAAAAAGCCCAAAAGCCCGAAACTCCTAAAGCCCTAAAACCCTCAAGCCCTAACTCTTAAAACCCTAAAGCCCTGCCTAAAACCCTAAATCCTAGACCTCACTATACTCCCCTTAGAACGTTAATTAAAAATACGATGTTGAACACTCCTTTGGGTTCTATACAAGTAAAGCCCCCAACCCCAAACCCCAAACCCTAAACCCTCATGAACGGTACAGAGCTGAAGCAGCTTATCAGACTCTTGTGAGGGGAGCGACACCCGAAAACCCCGAGGGGCCTTGTAGCTCAGGGGCCTGGATAGAGATGATTCAACCCTAAACCCTAAACCCTAACCCCTAAACCCTAAACCCTATACCCTAAACCCTAAACCCTGATAGCTCAGGGGCCTGGATAGAGATGATCATGGCATCCCTCAGCTCCTTGGCGGGCTCCTGGTGCGTGAAATGGGGCTGCGACGCTTCACTGGCTTCAAGGGCTTAGGGCTTGGGGCTTAGGGTTAGGGTTTAGGGTTTGGGGTTTCGGGTTTGGGGTAAAGGGTTTGGGGTAAAGGGTTTGGGGTTTAGGGTTTGGGGTTTAGGGTTTTGGTTTAGGGCTTGGGTTTTGGGGTTTGGGGTTTGGGGTTTAGGGTTTGGGGTTTAGGGTTTTGGGTTTTGGTTTAGGGTTTGGGGTTTGGGGTTTGGGGCTTGGGGTTTCGGGTTTGGGCTACCCTTAGACCTACAACCTCTGAAACAAGCCCCGACCTCAAAAATCCCTAACACCCCTCTAGTTAAACACTCACTGTCCAGCTGCAATCCCAAACCCAAAACCCTAAACCCCGTCGCCCCCCCGCTCCCCCCAAACCCTAAACCCTAAACCCTAAAACCTAAAACCTAAACCCTAAACCCTAAACCCCCCAAAGCCTAAACCCTGAACCCCAAACCCTAAACCCCGAACACAGGCCTCCCCGGCATCCTGGGCAGTTCGCAGCCTTTGGAGAACCTCTGCCTGTCCAAATGTTATGTTATGTTTTTTTTTGTTTAATCTTTCTTTGGGGGTGGGGGGCGAGGGGGGTTAGGGTTTAGGGTTTAGGGTTTAGTCCATCGCTTTTTCGGGGGAGGGGGAGGGAGGGGGAGAGGGAGGTTGCGGATTCCGGATTCAGGGGCTTTAGAGGGTTTGAGGCGTGAACTATCCTTTGCATTTTTCGCCAAGCAGCAACGTTTGGGGTCCTCTCCTGAGGAGGAAGGATCAGGGTTTAGGGTTTAGGGTTTAGATTTTAGGGTTTGGGTTTAGGGGCGCCGAGCTGGGTGGGCGCCCTGCTTGGGGTCTTCGCCGGTACTCATTTAGCCAGCACCCTAAACACGAGGCCCTAAACCCTAAACCCTCAACCTTTAGCCCTAAACCCTAAACCCCAAACCCTAACATTTGGCAAATGTGCGATTGGAACGAGAGAAAGAATTGTATTGCACGGAGTTTACTTGGAATTCGTGACTGGCTTTCATTCTCTAAGCCCTATAAACCCTAAACCCCAGACCCGAAACCGTAACCCCTTATGCCTTATGCTGCAAACCTCCTCCAGAGCGTGGAGTGACAAGAAGGGCGCACACTTCTTGACCTCTGACTTCCCATATTCCAAAACCCTAAACCCTAAACCCTAAACCCTAAACCCTAAACCACACATCCTGAACTTCACTCAGGCCTGGATCACATGCGAGATGTCCAGGAAGGGTCGGCGCATGGCAATGGACTGCACAGGAAGGAACCACGGTCCAGGTAAAAAGAGAGTACGTCCAGGGTTTAGGGTTTGGCTTTGGGTTTAGGGTTTAGGGTTTAGGGTTGAGGGTTGAGGGTTTAGGGTATAGGGTTTAGGGTTTAGGAGTTTAGGGTCTAGGGTGTAGGCTCATGTTGGGATTCTGGCAGAAGCATGGAGACCCTCTACCTGCAACAGCGAAGTGCAAGCAAAGCTGGAAAACGCCTGCTTCACCACGGCGTCCTTCAGCAGCAGCTTGTCAACCCCCTTCACCGCAAGAACATTGGTGATGGCTTGCTGGAGACCTCTGTGCAGGTATGCATGACCTGTGCACTACATGTGCACTACATGTGTACTGTAATTACCGTTAATACGAGCTCGAGTCGTGTGCTATGGATACTTCAGGTCACAGAGCTGCTACACGCAAATCTCGCTGGGAGCCCAGCCGTTGCGCAGATGTTGCCCGAGCTGCTTCAGGTCGTCGTCCTTCAACGTCTTGGTTTCATAGTGCTTGGCCAAGTCGGGCTGTGCCTTGCAAGATCCAGGGCCCGACACGCTACCCTCCTCCCCTCTTGCGCGGCACTCCCCTTAAGAGGATGGCAAATTTCACGCGACAGTCCTAGGCGACTTGAGCTTCCTAATCTGAGTCCTTAAAAGGAAAGGGGGGGGGGGCCTTTCCCAGCTCGATGTCAATGAGGTCCATCATGGACTGGAAGAAAGGCCACTCCTTGTACATCTGCTGCAACAGGGGTAGCTTGCCCGCATCGATGTACTTCTGCAGGGCAAGGCCGTTTCCGAGCCACACGGGGAGGAGCAGCCGGGTCTGCGTCCAGGCGAAGATCCAAGGAATTGCCCGGAGCGTGTCGATGCCTCCGTACGCGCGGCGCTTGGCGGGCCGGCTGCCAATGTTCCTCAGCAGCTTCTGGAAATCTTGGAAGTTATACGATACTCCTAAACCCTAAACCCCTAAACCCCTAAACCCCTAAACCCTAAACCCTAAACCCTTAACCCCTAACCCCTAAACCCTAAACCCTAAACCCTAAACCCCTAAACCCCTAAACCCCTCAACCCCTCAACCCCTAAACCCCTAAACTCCTAAACCACTAAACCCTAAACCCTAAACCCTAAACCATATTTAGCTTGAAAAGATCAGACCGAGGTTCATCTGTCCGAGCTCGGAGGTGGGGGTGTAGGTGTGGAAGAAGCGCACGAAGATGTCGTTCTCGCTCTTGAAGACCGTCTTCTGGTACTCCTCCGCGGAGGTGTCGGCCAGCTCCTTCATGGCCGCGCGGAACTCCGCGCTGGGAAGGGGCGGGGGGGTGACCTGGTGCTTCAGCACGGCCGTGGAGTAACGCTCCAACGTCCGCTCCGCCACCTCGGCGCTCGCGAAGTGCCGGCCGATGGTCTCGCCCTGGATGGTGAGGCGCAGGTGGCCTCCGGCCAGAGACGCTTGGGGGGCTCATTCTCATTTCGTCTCTTTTCGTCTGCGCCGATGAGACAGGCTTGAATATGTATGTGTCTATATATTATATACATTCTACATATACTAAAAGATAGATCGACCGATAGGTATATGGATGGACAAAGAATCACGTCGGGTCTCAAGGCCTCGTTCCAGCGATCCCTGTGGCTGGGCCAGGAGGGTGAGGTGAGGGGGGCCACCACCACGTCCGATGGAGCCACCGCGGCCGTGGAAGAAGGTCACGTTGACCCCATGCTTCTTCCCAACCTCCAAAATTGGGGCTCTTAAAAAACCCTAAACCCTAAACCCTAAACCCTAAACCCTAAACCCTAAACCCTAAACCCTAAACCCTAAACCCTAAACCCTAAACCCTAAACCCTAAACCCTAAACCCTAAACCCTAAACCCTAAACCCCATACCAAAAGCCCCTGCTTCTCCCCCTGACCTCCAAAATCTTCTCCATGGCCACGTGAAGCTCCCACGTCGAGGCAAACTTGCCGGCATCCTTGACGGAGTCGGAGTAGCCAAGCATCACCTCGGTACCCAGGAGTAACCTGTAGGAATATAAGGGGTGCCCTTTTTTGGGGGGGATGACACGGGAACCCTACATCCCTGAAAAAGGAAATAAGGGTCAAATACTCTCCGGGTCCGAGGCACTTCCTGGTTGCCCTTGATGTGCTTCAGGTACCATGGCACGCTGAAGGCGGCGTCGATGACCTTGGGGGCAGCGATCAAGTCGTCGCGGGTCTCGAAAAGGGGGCTCACGCGCATGAACTTCTTGACGCCCCCGATCTTCTGGAGCAGGACCACCGCGAGGATGTCCGAGGTGGCCCGGGACATGGAGATGCAGTAGGCACCCAACGCCTCGATGGGCAACCTTACTTCTTCATGAACCAAGAGGAATAGTTTTTTTTTACTTCTCATATTCCTACTAAATATGGAAACCCAAAAAGCTTAAAGTTCAACTTCTTGCGAAGTAAGCAACTCTGCGATGGTCTTGTAGGTTGCAAGCACCTCCTTGACGATGTCGCTGGCCTCGAAGGTGTCAGGCAGCAAAGGTTTAGGGTTGAGGGTTTTGGGTCTAGGGTCTAGGGTTTAGGTTTTGGGGTTGCTGGCCTCCAAGGTGTCAGGCAGCAAGGGTCGATTGGATTCGATCTCCTTCACCAGCCAGTCACACTTCTCCTTGCTGGCCCAGTAGCCAGAGAATCATAAGGGTCCCCTCTTTTGGGGTTGGGTATCTTATGAGGGAACCTACAACCCAAAAAACGGGATACCCTTGTTGGGGATTGGGTATTCTCTAAGGGAACCTCGAAACAAAAAAAGTGAAAAAAAGGGGTGCCACTGGCCTACCAAGTCTCCTGCTCGGACCAGGACGTGTACTTGCCCAGGCCGAGGCATTCGGTAATGGCTTCCAGGGCCTCTGAGTGACCTTAGTTGCTGCATAAGACCCAAAACAGGGTACACTTTCAGCTCTACAGGGGGTTCTGGCATCCCAAAAAGTGTATACAGTATTGTACAGTGTACTCATTCAGCTACGAAGTGACGGTCGGACTCCTGGCGCACGTCCAGGCAGGCCATGCTGATGCCGAAGGTGCGCACGCGGCGGATGAGGTCAAGGAGCCTTCCGTTGGCCACCACCTGGCGCTACAGCGCGGGCTGAGGCAGGGACTCTTACCCTTGAGTGTGGCCCTATGGCTGGTGATGAGGTAAGGGTGCAAGATTGTCGCCCCTGTACGAGTACCCCTAATCCGGGTCGCCGCATGAGGGTGGCAGGGGGGTGGGGTTGGGGGGTGGGCACTGGGGGTTATCTAATTTGAACCCTAAACCCTAAACCCTAAACCCTAAACCCTAAACCCTAAACCCTAAACCCTAAACCCTAAACCCTAAACCCTAAACCCTAAACCCTAAACCCTACAGACGGCACCTCGTCGCCACTCTCAACCAATGAGCGGTAGATGATCTCGAGCGGCCGGGCAAGCTCGTCCGCCGAGGTCAGGACCTGCATTTAGGGAAGGGAGTTGGGTCTTGTTTACTTGTTTTTTATCCCGAATTCCCTAAACCCTAAACCCCCTACAGCCTAAACCCTTGACCCCCTAAACCCTGAGCCCTAAACCCTAAACCCTAAACCGAATTTTGGATCATCCAGCCCTTCGCCTCTTTCTCGAAGTCCGAATCCACAGCGGTTCCCATGTACATGGCCTGGCACAGCCCATCAAAACTAAGGTTTAGGTTTTAGGGCCTTTTGGGTTTTGGGTTTTGGGTTTAGGGTTTAGGGTTTAAAGTTTAGGGTTTAGGGTTTAGGGTTTAGGGTTTAGGGTGTAACCCAGGGGGCCAAATGAACCCTAAAAGTGGTCATATACGCTATACTGCTAGAATTCCTCTGAAGGTATACGCACCATAAACCCCTTTCGGGTCATTTGGTCCCTGAGGATGATAAGTAGAATAGGGTTTTGGGGGTTGAGATCGTACATATAGGGACCATAAGGGATAACTCTTCCGATCCCTGTAGCAGGCACCCCTAAACCCTAAACCCTAAACCCTAAACCCTAAACCCTAAACCCTAAACCCTAAACCTTAAACCCTGCTGGCCTCCATGGTCTTCTTGGTGCGCCAGCACCGCCTTCGGATGGCCATCAGGAGCCTTCGGTACGGCTCGTCTGCGGCCACGCCCGTGTGGAAGTTCCAGTGCACGCCGCTTCGCTGGTCAGGGCGGCACACCTTGGTGTAGCCCAGTTTTGCGACCATTTTTGTAGGAAGGGCACCCCTTGTTGGGGGGGGGTTTGCTACTTTTCAACTGGTGGGTTGGCTACTTAATAAAGGAACCCAGAACCCCTTCCCCCTCCCCCCCCCCCCCCCCCCCCCCCCCCAAAAAAAAAAGAAAACAGGGCACCACTGGGCTGCCAAGACACTTTGCCTCCGGGCACGGTGGGGGCGGACCACATGCTGCTCACCGCCTCGATCTCACGCTGAAGCTCCTCACTGGTCTCCCCGGTCATGCTCAGCTCATAGAGCAACTCATCCACCTGCTACTTATAATTAAGCCCTAAGCCTAAACCCTAAACCCTATACCCTAAACCCTAAACCCTAAACCCTAAACCCTACACCCTAAACCCTAAACCCTAAACCCTAAACCCTAAACCTAAAGCCTAAAGCCTAAAGCCTAAACCATAACCGTGAACAAGGAAGACGCTGCAAGAGGCTGTCGGCGCGCCCCCTCGAAAGCTTCAGGGTTTAGGGTTTAGTGCGGGTTCGGGCGCAAAAGCGAAACATGCCGATATGAACCCTGTGATGAGCATCCACATCCCGCGCCGGGATTGCCTTTCTGCAACACCTCGAAACTTTGTCCATGGACTAGGACACCCACCCGCTCACCCGGACTGAGACAAAATACACAATTCGCCTCTGAACCTTCTCATTGGCTTTGCTGTACACCCTGCACTGCAGGCGCAAAACATTAAACCTAAAACCTTGGGGGTCTTCCGGCTTAGCGTCAGTCAAGGGCCCATGCCTCGCGATAGTAGAGCTCGACGATGCGCCAACGAAGCAAGGTCACCACCTGCTTGGTCGTGTGCCAGGTCACATTGGGATTGCCGTCGCGATCACCGCCCATCCAGCTGCTCCTGTGGTGTGCTCTGACGGGCCCAAAAGACCCAAGGGTTATATACGGGATCTCTGAAAATAGGGGTTAACCCTTGTATATCCCAAAATACTCTTTAATCCTTTTAAAGAAACCCCAAAACAAGTAAACTACAACAACATTCTTGCAATATCAACCCCAGGCACATCTTCAAGAGTGATGCACCATAGGGCAAGGGAGGCTGGCCGATTCGCCTCAAGCAGCGGTCGATGCGGCGGTAGTACTCGGGAACGGCAGCCCAGACTGTGTCCTCGATGACCAGCATTCCGTTTCGTGCCTCTCCTTCTGGGGTAGGCCTGCAGTCATCTTTGACCATCTATCTGACCCTGAATGGGAGTTCCTTGTGTTTTGGTACCTGATTTGCAGGCTCTTTCCACCAACCACATGAAGATGTAGTATCTAGACCATTTGTGGCTATCTCAATATTTTTGGGGTTATCTCAATATTCTGATTCTGCCAACAATAAGATTTGGTACCCAATCAAAAAGGAACTAGCATGAAGTGCTCGGATCGAGCCCTGGGCTTTCTAGGAACTGCGGGCAACTTTTCCTCGGGGGGGGGGGGGGGGGGGGGGTGTGAAAAACACAGCGATTCACAGTGGCAGTGTGTCATCATGGCTTTTCCACCCGCATGTCTCTGCAGGATACGTGCTATGCCGGCGTACAACGATAGTCTTATATGTCTGCCCAGTGCAATGCCGACCCACTGCGAATTCTCCCATCAGCGCCGAAGTTTCATCTAATTACGACCGAAGACGATCCATGAACCAAGAAGCCCAAGGCCCATGAGCAGATGTTTGCCCTAAACCCTAAACCCTAAACCCTAGACCCGAAACCCTAAGGTGCAGCGGTTGCTGCGCATGTGGGGTCCTGCCTGGTACGTCGCACTGTGTTGGTGCGCCAGCAGCTCCACTGCACGGCCTTCTGAAATTAGCTTGAGGAACCTCAAGTATGCAAATACTCAGTTGAGGCTGAAATCCTGAAATTCTCTAAATATAAACTGTTAATAACTGCATATCTATATATACATATATACATTTACACATGTTGTTTCTCTACATATAGACATATATATACATACACATATGTACCACACACACACTCTCTCTATATATATATATATATATGCTTCATATTCCAAAACAGTAAAAATGTGCGTACATGTATATATATATATATTTATTTATTTATTTCTTTTATTTTTACGTATACATCTATATATATATATATACATACATACATGTATATATATATGAGCCTGAGACCTTTAGGGTTCTTTTGGCTTAGTTTTTATAAGCCCTCTTAAATAAACAAAGCCAAACGCGATAAATATAGGAATATATATGCTCTTAAATGAACGCGTCCACTACATGTCTCGATCTGTTCAAGTATAGCTCAGCTTTCTACTCCCTAAACCTGAAACGTTAAACCTTGAAACCTGAACTTCAACCCTTTAAACCTAATCTTATTTTTTGACCCTTAACCTTGAAACCTTTAAAAGTAAACCTTAAACTCGCGAAGTCCTAACTTTTAACTTTCACCCCTAGGCTCGTGACTGTAATCCGACGCATCTTCTCGCTTCCTTGCTCATGGCTGTGCTTGAAACACAGGCGTGCTGCGAGTACCTGCGAGTCCATCATCTCTGCCTATGCGTGTCGCTTTTATCAAGATAAGTCATGATGGCTCGCGCTTCGGATAGTCTGTACATTGCAGAAACAAATGCACGGTTTAGGTTTAAACCTTCAAGGTTTATGGTTTAGGGTTTAAGGTTTAAGGTTTATGGTTTAGGGGATAGGGTTTAGATTTTAGAGTTTCGGGTTTAGGGTATAGGTTTAGGGTTTATACTTAAAGGTTCGGGTTTATGGGTTTTCGATTTAGTCCCTTTTATGATGCAGCTCAAAAAAGGTCTCTGCTCATCTGCACGTGGTCAGTTGAGGCTCCAGAGAGACATTATTCACTAAACCACAAGCCATAGACCCTAAACCTTAACCTCTAAATCCTAAACCTTGAACTCTAAGCCCTAAACCGTAAACCCACAAGGGCCTTACTTTACTTCAAAAACTCCCCGCGCAGAAGAAGACACAGATGAAGAAAGTCATAAGCTGAGCTCGAGCTCGGAGCTGCTCATACATCTACACCTGTCTAACATTCCTCATCAGTTTCTACTCCCTAGATTTTAAGCCTAACACCCTGAACTTTAAACCCTTAACTTTGAATCCTAAGTCGAAAACATTAAATCCTCCACCTTGAAACACTCGGAGCCTTAACCCTAATCCCTTGAACCCTTATATCTCAACCCTAACCCTTAAGGTCGTGATCCTGATCTAAGACGCCTCCCAGCTTCCTTGCTGCGGGCTGTGCTTGCAAAACTAACATGCTGAGAGTCCAGCATCTCTGCATGTTCTTGTCGCCTTTTCTTGTTCTAGACGATACTGGCTCGTGCTCTAGAGATCTGATTGTCATCTGATTGTCCGCATTGAAACACAAAGCCACTACTTCCTGCAGGATTTACTAAGCCCAAAACCCCAAACTCACAAGGGCCTCACTTTAGTAGACACACTCCTAGCGCAGACAAAAACAGATCAGGAGAGCCGTTAAACTCAGCTTGTGCTCGGAAATGCTCATACGTCTCCACCTCTTTAACATTCCTCAGCGTTTCTTTGTGCTGAACCTGAAACCTTAAACTCTGAGCCCTGAACCCTAACTTCTTAAACCTAATCTTTAAAATCTGCTCCTAAACCTTGAAACCTGTAACAGTTAACCTTAAACCCACGAAGTCCGAACTTTTAACGTTCAGCTCTAGGGTCGTGACTGTAGTCCGATGCATCTTCTCACTTCCTTGCTCATAGCTTTGCTTGAAACACTGACTTGCTGCGAGTAGCTGCGAGTCCATCATTTCTGCTTATGTGTGTCGCTTTTACTAAGATAAGTCGTGATGGCTCGCGCTTCAGATAAGCTGTACATGGCAAAAACAAACTGCACGGTTTAGGCTTTAACCTACAAGGTTTATGGCTTAGGGTTTAGGGTTTAAGGTTTAGGGTTTTAAGTTTATGGTTTAGGGCATAGGGTTTAGGTTTTAGGGAGCCCCTTCTATGATGCAGCTTAAAAAGGGTCTCTGCTCATCTGCACCCGGCCAGTTGAGGTTCCAGAGAGACCTTATCCACTAAACCATAAGCCATAGACCCTAAACCCTAAACTTTAAACTGTAAACCTTGAACTCTAAGCCCTGAAC
Source organism: Symbiodinium natans (assembly GCA_905221605.1). NCBI lineage: Eukaryota > Dinophyceae > Suessiales > Symbiodiniaceae > Symbiodinium > Symbiodinium natans. The sequence goes on along the minus strand of CAJNDS010002393.1, from coordinate 171,947 downwards.
CTTAAACCCACAAGGGCCTTACTTTACTAAACAAACTCCCCGCGTAGATGAAGATACAGATGGAGAGAGTCCTGAGACTGAGCTCGAGCTCGGAGCTGATCATACATCTCCACCTGTCTAACATTCCTCGTCAGTTTCTACTCCCTAGATTTTAAGCCTTACACCCTCAACTTTAAACCCTTAATTCCGAATCCTAAATCGAAAACATTAAACCCTCCGCCTTGAAACACTCTGAGCCTTAACCCTGACCCCTTGAACTCTCATATTTAAACCCTAACCCTGAAGGTCGTGATCCTCATCTAAGACGCCTTCCAGCTTTCTTGCTCAGAGCTGTGCTTGGAAAACTAACATGCTGCGAGCAGCTCTGAGTCCAGCATCTCTGGATGTGCTTGTCTCCTTTTCTTCCTGTAGATGGTAGTGGCTCGCGCTCTAGAGATCTGACTGTCCGCACTGAAACACAGAACCGCAACATCCTGCAGAATTAGCTCTGGCATCCAGGAACCTATGCTTGAATGCCTCGACGTCTGAGATCCAGCAAGGGCCATTCATCTCCAGACAGTCTGAGAAGCACCGTAAAACTCTAAACCCTAAAGAAAAAACAACATCCAGAAAAAAACGATACTTGGGAGCTTTGAGTCACTCGATTCTTGCGTGACTTTAATTATATGATTGAGACTCTAAGGTTTATCATTTCAATGTTTTGGGTTTAAAGATTTCGACTTAGGGTTTAGGGTTTAGGTTTTAGTATTGAAGATTAAGATGTAGAGTTCATGCTCTAGGGTTTAGAATTACCAGGCAATCCGAGAAGCAACGTTAAACTCTAAATCCTGTGAAAAAAACTAACAAAAACGAGACTTGAGAAGCTTCGGGATACTCGTTAACATAGCTGCTTAGCTTCCCGAACAACCTTTCCTGTGGCCCTACCGCATCTCGGCAGCATAAATCATCTACTCGATCTCTCATGTGAAAGCTGAACACGCTCAGTCAAGATCTTCCCCATCGTCATCCTGTCAGATGATTTCGCGTCTTATTATTTCAGGATCGTAAATTCCACTGATTCAGATTTGAAGTCGAACCTTTATACACTTGCAACGAAGACCATTAACCTTGCTGCAGGATTCGAAGTGTAAGGTCTGGGAGTATGTCGGAGATCATCATCCTTTTATGTTTCAACTTCTTGCTGCGCGCAGGATTAACAACGAATGCCAAGTTTCTCTTCTCGGGGCGAACCACAGCATCTGCGTAAACGCAAGGACTCATGATGAGTCTGTGTGGTCTAGTATTTTATGCCGCCTCGACGTCGACGCCTGGGAATATTGTTTCGGACGTAGTACGAATTACGTCCTTTCCGCATCAATGCAAATCTCGATGACATGTAATTTAATATTATTCGCACGTAAGTCTGCTCATCAGACGAGTCCTTTGCGCGCAAAGCCCTTGTACCAGGAGAATCGCGACAATCTTGACCATGAGCATGCCTCTTTTAATTCCTAGCGCAAGAAAAAGAACTCACACAGAACAAGAACTCGATGAGCCTTTGTCGTTGCAGTCTTCTTTGTCGTAAAGGTCCGAAAAATTATATTCTTCGCCAAAGTGTCGCCTTAAAAATTGAAGCGTGCAGGATTGTAGAGAGACATTCGAATCTTAGATGCAGCTCAGAAAACACCAAGTAAAGATACTGTCCATCTTCAAGCAAAACCCGATGGGCTTCCCTGCAGTCATGGTAATGCATTGTTTTCGATTATATTTTAATAAGACAAATAGTTATAATAATACTAGTATTACTAAAAATATTAATAATATCAATGATACGAAAATAAAATAATAATACAAGCTAAGCCACACTGATGCTGTCCGCGAGGAAGGCTGAAGATCTCATCGTCGATATTTGGATTTGTTGCAGCGGTCGACCTGAAGACATACATGCTTGATAAAATTTCTTATAGAAATGTATAATTGTCACATATTTATGTATGTTAAGAATATTAACGTTCTTGCAACCTCCAGGTCCAGACAATGTCAGAGCAGTGGTCAGCTGCACGAGACCTTAGACAATATACGCGCGTGCGGTGATGTTATCATGCGGTCTTACAGGAACTGAGGCCTTTACTCCATCTCGACGAGCTTGAGGATGCTCGGGTGCGTCACAGAGGCTGACCTATGAGCACAGCTGCATGAATGGGGCAGCAGGGGTATCTTATTCTAAACTAAATACTAGACAGGTGTCTGGAAAAGATGCCAGTGGTGGATGCCTGCAATCCTCGGCCGCCGCATTATGTTGGGAGAAACATTTAGTTATGGTTTGTGTACAAGAATTAAGACCCCCACTCCATGTTGAGAAGTCGCCGCGTTTGCATACACTCATCTTCCGGTCTCCTGGCAGATACGCCAACATGACATTGCGTTAAAATCTAAGCGAACATCTGAAAAGAAAAACATCACTTAAAATTCTCGTCTAGGGCGCAGCTCGTCGTTGACATCAAGACCAGCGTCCGAACGGATCTCCTTCAACACCACGTTCGTCCTGCTTGTCATGCACGGATAAGTATATATGACGAGAAATCAAAACTCAACACAACTTCTGCATCCAGCACTCTCCTTGTCAGTCGTCCGTCAGGACCGATTAGCCCTCAAAAAAAAACGAATCGCGATATTTTTATTGAAATTTTTGTAGTAAGTTCCTGACGCGTAGCTGCGCGACGGCGAGGGCCGTCTTTGAAGTTCCTTATTTTGAAAACTTTACACATATAAATTACAAAGTTCAGGCCGTACTGAGGCAAGCACAGATCTTTTGCTTCGCAGTCCTCTGCCAGGCCACTGGCAGCGCGCCTTACTGAAATGGTTTATTGCTTATCGGAATTTTGAAAAAAAAATAGCTCAGCTGCTGCTTCAAAAATTCGGCGGGCGTGATCACGGCGTCCGACGTCCTCAGCATAGACGTTGAGATCCGATCCTTGCACTTTTTTGCCTGAAGTCAAGTCACACGTCGTCTCGCCAGCGAGGGACACGCACCGCACGTCCTGGTTTTCTTCATTTCTTTTGCTTTAGCTTGTTGTGTATAATTGTGTAGCAAGGAACTGTTCGCAGAAGATGATATGTTCTTTGACTCGAAGTCAACGTCCAGCCTGACGATCTTTTAGACAAGCGAATGCAAACACACGAACATGTCAAGCTTGGAGGCTCATCTTCATCCATCAACCGTCGCATTTTCGACCAGCGCATCGTCGAAGACCTTGGGTTGATGCATGATGTATTCATCCCTGCAACTAAAAATATGATTTTGCCGAGGCACATGTGCTTCTCGGTGCGCCTCATTTAAAAATGTAACATACGCATGAATATGTTTCTGTACGCTTTCAAAGTTCAGTTGTCTGCCTCAAGGTGTGAACGCGATCAAGTATACCTCGGCTGAATGTTAAAAGAAAGAAGTACACTCAAAAATTTAAGCAAGTCACTCCCGGCGAGTCTTCTTGAGTTGACACAAGCAACTTGAGCTGGAAATATTGCGGCAAGTCTCTTTATCCTCATGTATATATCACTAAATTGTAATTTAATTTAAATACTAGCAAGAAGCGCCTGACGAGACTGCTGAATTGAAGCGCAAGTTTTGCATTCGCAGCACTCAGGCAAGGTTTGCCTTTTTTTCGGCGCCGCATCGCCTTGCTGCTCTGCGATCAGCGTCTCAGGTTACTCGACCTTAGATTGCGCTGGTGTGATAAAATCTTCTTATGACTAAGACATCTGATTAGGACGGGCTGCGTTGAGTGAAGCTTCGACGCAGGCTGAAGAAGACATTGTCCGCAGACGAACCTCATTGCGGGGGGGGGGGGGGGAATACTTCAAGCGTTAAGAGATGAAAACAGCGTAAAAAGATTAATTCGGCAATGAGCTGGCGACTTCCACTGAGCAAAATGACACTTTCCCGGAGCTCCCTCATGACAACGTAAAATTTAAAACATCATTGTCAATACGGATGCGGTTGTTTCACTGCCTCCATGCGGCCCTGCCAGAAATGCTGGCGGAGCCCGCAAGTATTGCACAAAACAAGCGGATTGCGCCAGTCGTTGTGGTGCCTCGTGAAAATCTAGATGAGCATACCGACATTCCAGGAAGTCTCAACATGTCTAAACATAAAAAAATAAGCGAACAGCCACAGCTGTTTCTCGTGCTTGTAGGAGTCCACCATCATGACCTTAGAGAAACGTACACTACGACTAAGCATTCTAATCGCTCACGCCAGCCTTCGGCGTATCCTTGAAATGGATCTGCTTTGCAGGCTCCGGGGTCTTCTTCATGATAGACTTCACCTCCAGCGCAGTGCACAAAACTCTATTTCCTTAGCATAGTAATATTGCTCTTCATGTAAACAAATTCTTGCAGTTAGAGATACTATGCTCCAGTTCGTATGAACGTCTACAGTCGAATGGCCTTGTTCTTGTTCTCTTCCTCTTGCTTCTTTTTCTGGCGAAAGGACTCCTGGTGTTCCTTATCAACGTGATTTTAACCTGCAGAGCCAAAGTCGCCGAAAAAATTATAAAAAAAAGACTAAGAGGAGAGCCATCGCTCGGGAGTTCTTCTTCCACGTCGTGTGCGGCGACTGGTGTTTCTTGTCCTTGCCCGACTGGCGCTTCTTGCTCTTCCCCATGACGCCTGAATATTTATAACGAAAGAAATAAATTTCTTGCAGATGCTCAATCTGCAATCTGCAAAGGCTGGCCTGCGAGGTACAACGCAAGAACGCTGAAGAAAAGACCTACAACTTGAGCAAAGGCTTGATGCAGTCGAAGCATGACGAGATGGTGCACTCGCTAACGCCAGCGTCTGAACTCCAATACCCAAAGCCCGCAATTGTCGAAGCCTTGTCCGTCTAAGAACCGTACTCTCAAATCTCAAACCTTAAATCCATTGTTCAGTACTGCACTTGAAGTCACAAAAGCCAGCATTGTCCTCGTCAAGTCAAGAAAGTTATGGCTGCAACCGCACCCTAAATGTTTTCAGGGTTTCTTGTTCTTTACTCTTCGCCATCTAGCCTGAAGCTGAAAAACGAACTAACAAAAACACAATGGGATTGGTAACCTTAAGAACCATAACAACCATGAAACTAGTCGTGGTCCCTGAAACCTCCCTGATAATTCTTGTTCCAACATTTATCCCAGCGGATAACACCGTAATAGCCGTCAAATTCTCTGGGTCAATCTTTTTGAACTTCATTTGCTATGCGTCGCCCTCTACTGGACAACAATGACATAGTCAGGACTTGAGATGTGTCCTGTCATGCTTCGTCTTTCACGAAGAAGATGACGCAGTTCAGGGCCTGACATGTGTCATTTTTTTGCCCATAGACAAAAGGCATTTATACACTCCACAGCATGGAATGCGTCATGTTGCGCGCTCTTATTGTATGGGGTTCTTTAAGTATCATAAAGCAAAAAAAATCTAGGACCTTAAGTACATACGTTTAAGGTATATCGCTTGCTTTAACACAGATGTTGGGGAATTTCGGGTTTCAGGCTTCGGGGGTGTCTTGCCGAAAGCCTAGAAAGTTCCCCTGTTGAGGACCTAGTGGGGCTGGCCGCGACAAGCAAGACCTGGAACCCTCACAGCTTCTTGAAATTTACGAACACTTACACCCCGGTAAGCAAGACCTAGAACCACCCCACATACGCAGCCTTTAAGGGTTTAAGAGGGTCTAAAATTCAGGGTTACATATACATTTGCTTCTTGAAACTCACGAACACTTATCCCCCGATAAGCAAGACTTAGAACCACCCCACATACGCAGCCTTTAAGGGTTTCAGGGGGTATAAAATTGAGCGTTACATATATATTTGCTTCTTGAAACTGACGAACACTTACCCCTCGATAAGCAAGACTTAGAACCACCCCGCATACGCAGCCTTTAAGGGTTTAAGGGGGGTTTAAAATTCAGTGTTACATAGATATTTGCTTCTTGAAACTTACGGACACTTAGCCCCCGATAAGCAAAACTTAGAACCACCCCACATACGCAGTCTTTAAGGGTTTAAGGGGGTTTACAATTTGCTTGTTGAAACTTACTAACACTTACCACCTCGATAAGCAGGACTGAGAACCACCCCACATACGCAGCCTTTAAGGGTTTAAGGGGGTTCAAACACCTACCCCCCGATAAGCAAGACTTGGAACCACCCCACATACGCCGCCTTTAAGGGTTTAAGGGGGTTTAAAATTCGGTGTTACATATATTTGCTTCTTGAAACTGATGAACACTTCCCCCCCGATAAGCAAGACTTAGCACCAGCCCACATACGCAGCCTTTAAGGGTTTAAGGGGGTTTACAATTTGCTTGTTAAAACTTACGAACACTTACCACCTCGATAAGCAGGACTTAGAACCACCCCACATACGCAGCCTTTAAGGGTTTAAGGGGGTTCAAAATTCAGTGTTACATATATATTTGCTTCTTGAAACTTACGAACACCTACCCCCCGATAAGCAAGACTTGGAACCACCCCACATACGCCGCCTTTAAGGGTTTAAGGGGGTTTAAAATTCGGTGTTTCATATATATTTGCTTCTTGAAACTGACGAACACTTACCCCCCGATAAGCAAGACTTAGAACCACCCCACATACGCAGCCTTTAAGGGTTTCAGGGGGTATAAAATTGAGCGTTACATATACATTTGCTTCTTGAAACTGACGAACACGTACCCCTCGATAAGCAAGACTTAGAACCACCCCGCATACGCCGCCTTTAAGGGTTTAAGGGGGTTTAAAATTCGGTGTTACATATATATTTGCTTCTTGAAACTGAGGAACACTTCCCCCCCGATAAGCAAGACTTAGCACCACCCCACATACGCAGCCTTTAAGGGTTTAAGGGGGTTTACAATTTGCTTGTTGAAACTTACGAACACTTACCACCTCGATAAGCAGGACTTAAAACCACCCCACGTACGCAGCCTTTAAGGGTTTAAGGGGTTCAAAATTCAGTGTTACATATATATTTGCTTCTTGAAACTTACGAACACCTACCCCCCGATAAGCAAGACTTGGAACCACCCCACATACGCAGCCTTTAAGGGTTTAAGGGGGTTTAAAATTCGGTGTTACATATATATTTGCTTCTTGAAACTGACGAACACTTCCCCCCCGATAAGCAAGACTTAGCACCACCCCACGTACGCAGCCTTTAAGGGTTTAAGAGGGTTTAAAATTCGGTCTTACATACATATTTGTTCTTGAAACTTAAGAACACTTACCCCCCGATAAGCAAGACTTAGAACCACCCCACATACGCGGCCTTTAAGGGTTTAGGGGGGTTTAAAATTCAGTGTTACATATATATTTGCTTTTTGAAACTTAAGAACACTTACACCCGGATAAGCAAGACTTGGAACCTGCAGACAACAACAAACACGTCTGTCGCAAAACCCCGGCCGTTGATGCATAGCCTCCGTAATGGGGTATGTCGCGTGTGCGGGCCGCGGCCCTGTTACAAGCAATCAATATTGGCACGCGGCCATATGTATGTCCTAGAAGTTACAGCACATGTAAAAAGAATATGATATGTTTCATGTTGTTGTAATAGTTTAAGCACCAACATTGTGGACCGATAACAGTACCACCATGTCGTCTGTGCTGTTTAGTGTGCAGTTGGCGAGATAACAATACACAAACAAGAGAGGGGGAGACGGTGGACCGAAAGCAGTACCACCGTGTTCAGGGACCGAAAACAGTACCCCGCTTTCCCGGAGACCGAAAACAGTACTCCGAGTTGAGTTAACACTGCATTCACTGTAGGCTCCGCGCATTCGATGGTGAGAATCAAAAGCGACCATACCTGACGCCAGACTTTATTTTAATATTAATGTAAAAAAGCGCGCTGTAGAGTTCAAATCATTATACCTTCCGGTCCCTATAGGGTTTTAAGCTACTAACCCTAAAGAGTCTAAATAATTCAAATCCAGATTTAAATGATTTAAGATATTTGAATTATTTACATTATTTGAGTTTGTGAAATTTTTAAATTATTTAAATGGTTTCGGCTCGGAGAAATTCTCGACCTATTGAAATTCTTTAAATTATTTAAATTCACGCGCCTCGAAACTAATTTAAATAATTTAAATCCCGAATTAAATTATTTAAATTCACGGGCCTCGAAACTAATTTAAATAATTCAAATCCCGATTTAAATTATTTAAATTCTTTTCCGAGCCCGTCAATTTAAATAATTTAAATAATCTAAATAATTCAAATAGAATGAGGATTTCTCGGAACCCAGACCATTTAGATAATTTAGATCGGAACCCAGACCATTTAGATAATTTAGATGATTTAAATAATTTAAATAATTTAAATAATTTAAATCCTGATTTGAATTATTTAAATTAGTTTCGAGGCCCGTGAATTTAAATAATTTAATTCTGTATTTAAATTAGTTAAATTAGTTTCCGGGCCCGCGAATTTAAATAATTTAAATCTCGAATTAAATAATTTAAATTCGCGGGCCTCAAAACTAATTTAAATAATTCAAATCGCGATTTAAATTATTTGAATTCTTTTCCGAGCCCGTGAATTTAAATAATTTAAATAATGTAAATAATTCAAATCGAATGAGGATTTCTCCGAACCCAGACCATTTAGATAATTTAAATATTTTAAATAATTTAAATATTTTAAATCCTGATTTGAATTATTTAAATTAGTTTCAAGGCCCGGGAATTTACATAATTTAATTCTGTATTTAAATTAGTTAAATTAGTTTCCGGGCCCGCGAATTTAAATAATTTAAATCTCGAATTAAATTATTTAAATTCGCGGGCCTCAAAACTAATTTAAATAATTTAATTCGGGATTTAAATTATTTAAATTAGTTTCCGGGCCCGCGAATTTAAATAATTTAAAGAATCTAAATAGATCCAGATTTTCTCCCAGCACAGACCATTTAACTAATTTAACGAATTTAAATAATTTATATAATTTACATCGGGATTTGAATTATTTCAATTAGTTTGGAGGCCCGCGAATTTAAATAATTTAGTTCTGTATTTAAATTAGTTAAATTAGTTTCCGGGCCCGCGAATTTAAATAATTTAAATCTCGAATTAAATTATTTAAATTCGCGGGCCTCAAAACTAATTTAAATAATTTAATTCGGGATTTACATTATTTAAATTAGTTTCCGGGCCCGCGAATTTAAATAATTTAAAGAATCTAAATAGATCCAGATTTTCTCCCAGCACAGACCATTTAACTAATTTAAATAATTTAAATAATTTAAATAATTTAAATCGGGATTTGAATTATTTAAATTAGTTTGGAGGCCCGCGAATTTAAATAATTTAATTCTGTATTTAAATTAGTTAAATTAGTTTCCGGGCCCGCGAATTTAAATAATTTAAATCTCGAATTAAATTATGTAAATTCGCGGGCCTCAAAACTAATTTAAATAATTTAATTCGGGATTTACATTATTTAAATTAGTTTCCGGGCCCGCGAATTTAAAAAATATTTAAAGAATCTAAATAGATCCAGATTTTCTCCCAGCACAGACCATTTAACTAATTTAAATAATTTAAATAATTTAAATATTTTAAATCCTGATTTGAATTATTTAAATTAGTTTCAAGGCCCGGGAATTTAAATAATTTAATTCGGTATTTAAATTAGTTAAATTCGTTTCCGGGCCCGCGAATTTAAATAATTAAATCTCGAATTAAATTATTTAAATTCGCGGGCCTCCAAACTAATTTAAATAATTCAAATCCCGATTTAAATTATTTAAATTATTTAAATTATTTAAATTAGTTAAATGGTCTGTGCTGGGAGAAAATCTGGATCTATTTAGATTCTTTAAATTATTTAAATTCGCGGGCCCGGAAACTAATTTAAATAATTTAAATCCCGAGTTAAATTATTTAAATTCGCGGGCCTCGAAACTAATTTAAATAATTCAAATCCCGATTTAAATTATTTAAATTCTTTTCCGAGCCCGTGAATTTAAATAATTTAAATAATTTAAATAATTCAAATAGAATGAGGATTTCTCCGAACCCAGACCATTTAGATAATTTAAATAATTTAAATAATTTAAATAATTTAAATCCTGATTTAAATTATTTAAATTAGTTTCGAGGCCCGTGAATTTAAATAATTTAATTCGGTATTTAAATTCGTTAAATTAGTTTCCGGGCCCGCGAATTTAAATAATTTAAATCTCGAATTAAATTATTTAAATTCGCGGGCCTCAAAACTAATTCAAATAATTCAAATCCGGATTTAAATTATTTAAATTATTTAAATTATTTAAATTAGCTAAATGGTCTGTGCTGGGAGAAAATCTGGATCTATTTAGATTCTTTAAATTATTTAAATTCGCGGGCCCGGAAACTAATTTAAATAATTTAAATCCCGAATTAAATTATTTAAATTCGCGGGCCTCGAAACTAATTTAAATAATTTAATTCGGGATTTAAATTATTTAAATTCTTTTCCGGGCCCGCGAATTTAAATAATCTAAATAAATCAAATAGAATGAGGATTTCTCCGAACCCAGACCATTTAGATAATTTAAATAATTTAAATAATTTAAATAATTTAAATAATTTAAATCGGGATTTGAATTATTTAAATTAGTTTGGAGGCCCGCGAATTTAAATAATTTAATTCGGTATTTAAATTAGTTAAATTCGTTTCCGGGCCCGCGAATTTAAATAATTTAAATCTCGAATTAAATTATTTAAATTCGCGGGCCTCAAAACTAATTCAAATAATTCAAATCCGGATTTAAATTATCTAAATTATTTAAATTATTTAAATTAGTTAAATGGTCTGTGCTGGGAGAAAATCTGGATCTATTTAGATTCTTTAAATTATTTAAATTCGCGGGCCCGGAAACTAATTTAAATAATTCAAATCCCGAATTAAATTATTTAAATTCGCGGGCCTCGAAACTAATTTAAATAATTTAATTCGGGATTTAAATTATTTAAATTCTTTTCCGGGCCCGCGAAGTTAAATAATTTAAAAACATCAAATAAAATGAGGATTTCTCCGAACCCAGACCATTTAGATAATTAAAATAATTTAAATAATTTAAATAATGTAAATAATTTAAATCCTGATTTAAATTATTTAAATTAGTTTCGAGGCCCGTGAATTTAAATAATTTAATTCGGTATTTAAATTAGTTAAATTAGTTTCCGGGCCCGCGAATTTAAATAATTTAAATCTCGAATTAAATTATTTAAATTCGCGGGCCTCAAAACTAATTCAAATAATTCAAATCCGGATTTAAATTATTTAAATTATTTAAATTATTTAAATTAGTTAAATGGTCTGTGCTGGGAGAAAATCTGGATCTATTTAGATTCTTTAAATTATTTAAATTCGCGGGCCCGGAAACTAATTAAAATCATTTAAATCCCGAATTAAATTATTTAAATTAGTTTTGAGGCCCGCGAATTTAAATAATTTAATTCGGGATTTAAATTATTTAAATTCGCGGGCCCGGAAACTAATTTAACTAATTTAAATACAGAATTAAATTATTTAAATTCCCGAGCCTCAAAACTAATTTAAATAATTCAAATCATTTAATTCTTCCATACGTTCTCTATACATATAGAAAAACAGGTAGCAACATAGTACATAAAGGTCCCTCTCTCATATATATATATAGACATATATCTCTATACAATCTCTGAGTTTGTGTATTTCCACGTACATACATACATACATGCATACCTACATACCGAATACATACATACATACATACATACATACATACATACATACATACATACATATACATGTCTATGGACTCTTTTGGTTTTTTGAGGAGGAGGGGGAGGTCGAGAGAAATCCAGAGCCTTGATGTTGTCATCCAGCCCCTGGAGCTGACCGGGCGTCAGGGAGTCCTTGCCGTCGTACTTCTGCAGGTGGCTGAGCATCTCCTGAAGGGCTGTTTCAAGGTTTAGGGTCTAGGGTTTAGGGTTTTAGGGTTTAGGGTTTTGGGGTTTAGGGTTTCGGGTTTGGGTTTAGGGTTTAGGGTTTAGGGTTTAGGGTTTAGGGTTTAGGGTTTAGGGTTTAGGGTTTAGGGTTTAGGGTTTAGGGTTTAGGGTTTAGGGTTTAGGGTTTAGGGTTTAGGGTTTAGGGTTTAGGGTTTAGGGTTTAGGGTTTAGGGTTTAGGGTTTAGGGTTTAGGGTTTAGGGTTTAGGGTTTAGGGTTTAGGGTTTAGGGTTTAGGGTTTAGGGTTTAGGGTTCCCTTAAGGAAGCCCCAAGAACCCTGTGAAGGTCCAGAGGTTAGGCTAGGGTTATTTATAATTAGGGTCTTGGGGTTTAGGGTTATTTGCGGTTCTTCAGGGTTTCGAGCTTAGAGTACGTTGTTTAGGGTTTAGCGCGCCCCCCACCCCCCCCCCCCCCCCCCACACCCCCCCACTCCCCCCCCACGCCCCCCCCAATACAAAACGCAAAACAGATCACCTCCGCCGCCGCGATAACATTTTCAATATCAGTACGTCCAACAATAAGGCCAACGGCTCTCCGAAGATGTGAACGCACGGATTTTGTCGCATTGGCATATAAGTTGTCAGCAACTTACAGTCCCCAACAGCGAGAACGTCATCAAATTCTTCCTCAAAAGCCCCTGAGAACCCGAAACCCTGAAACCGTAAACCGTAAACACCCTAAGCCCTCAACCCTCCACCCTCCTCGTGCTTCTTCAGGGCACTTCGCCTCTGCGCCTCGGTAGGGTGCGCGGTGAGGACCAACTCGATCTTCTGGTTGCTCAAGGCCTGATGGAAGTCGTCAGGGGTTTTGGGCTTTTTCGGGTTTGGGTGCTAGGGTTTGCGGGGTTTTGAGCTTAGGGCTTTCGCACCTGGGGTTTGGGTTTCCGTTTTTAGGGTTTGGGGTGTAGAGTTTGTCGGGATTATAGAAGGCTTGGGGCTCAAGAGTTCAGGAGAACCCTAAACCGTAAACCCTACACCCTAAACCCTAAACCGTAAACCCTAAACCCTAAACCCTAAACCCTAAACCCTAAACCCTAAACCCTAAACCCTAAACCCTAAACCCTAAACCCTAAACCCAAGCCTCGCGGATCTTCTCGGGCTTCACACCTTCGGCCACCATGCGCTTCAGGAGACCTCGGTTCCCAAGTAACCTGCGAGACAAAACTAGGGTTTAGGGTTTAGGGTTTAGGGTTTCGGGTTTAGGGTTTTGGGTTTTGGGTTTAGGGTTGAGGGTTGAGGGTTGAGGATTGAGGGTTGAAGGTTTAGGGTTTAGGGTTTAGGGTTTAGGGCTCGACCCTGTCTTACTTAAATTAAATGAGGTGTCTTCTTTTTTGTTGCAAGGGAACCTTGGCTCTCAAAAAAAGAAGGGGAGAAGGCTGCTTACTGTGCATCTTCGGGTCCCTTCCAGGTGAGGCTGGCGAGGTCATTGGTGTCGTCTTCATGCGACACGGCCATCTGCAAGCAGATCCAACTCTCGCGCAACTACTGGACTGGGGGGGGGGGGTGCCATTCTTGAAGGGGAGTGAAACCCTAAACCCTAAACCCTAAACCCTAAACCCTAAACCCTAAACATAGGGGCCCAAGATAAGGAGGGCCCCGGAAGTTGGAGCAAACTTCTTCCCGGTGCCTTGAAAGCCCGGAGGCGATGGTGGGACTCTGCCAAGTCCGCCTGGAGCGATGTGTCCATGAGAACCTAGGTTGCCCAGTAACCTAGGATTCCGCAGGCTGCCCTTTTTTGCTTAAAGGTGGTTGTTAAGGAACCTAAAAACCCTAAACCCTAAACCCTAAACCCTTAAAAAAGGGAATAAGGGTCCCCTGCTGGGCATCCCAGGAACGCGGCCGGCAACCTGCAGCTCGCTGGCGGTCATCTTTCCCACGTACTCGACGATCTCTGGGAAGACCGCCTGCCCTTTCAAGCTGTACCTTTCTTCTCCAACAACCCAGGGGGAAAAAAAAGGTTAAACTTTTTTTATTCCTACTAAATACGGAGACCACCAAAAAGTTTAAAGTTCAGCTGTTGGAGAAGTAAGGTGCTTGTCAATCATGTCCATGAGTCCGAGGACCTTCTTGGGAAGGATCGTTGGGCCCTCACTCTCACCGGCTGCCTCGCCCGTCCACGCGGAGCGGGGCGAGCTGACCCTGTCGGCGGTGGTCTCGTGCGCGCGGAGCACGGCCATCAGGTGCGCCCGCAGCATCTCGAAGTCCCGGTTCATGTCGGCGGGGCTAGCCATGGCGAGAACGAGACTCAGGGTAATGTTCAGCAACGCAAGAGCTCGGAAAAACAAGGTGCTTGAGGAACCACGAAGGAGACGGGCAATCATGGTCATGATGGCAGTATGTTATCTGATGACGCCACCGCATAGGAAGGCAGCAATATACTGCTTAGACATATTCGTCACAGAGATCGCCAACACGAAAATATCGAATCGCAATGGTCATGGTAGTCACTCACTAGTGACCTAGTGGTCGTCATCATGGCAGTAACCCCTAAACCCTAAACCCTCAACCCTCAACCCTAAACCCTGCACTAGCATGAATGAGATCCCGATCTTCCGCTTGCACCTCCCGCACATTCTGCGCGTGCTGCGACCGGGGCGTCTCCAGGGAGTCTGGCAGCTTGAACTTCTCTTCGGTCCTGGCCCACGCGAATCATGGGTTCCACTACTACCCCCCCCCCCCCTTATTCCTGGGGTTTAGGGTTTGAGATTTAGGGTTTACCCCCTAGGTTCCCCCCATAATTCAGGCTAGTTAGCGATAATTCAGCCCAATTGAGGTTCTTTAAGGGGGAAACCTAGGGGGGGTGGTATAGAGGGGGGTAGTACGGGAACCCATAGTGGAAGTGCCGTACATAGCCTGTCGCTTCGGTTCTGTCTCAGACCCTAAGGCCTAAACCCGAAAGCCCGATTGTGAAGGGTGAAGCAAGGTCTGCACAGTTACAATGCAAAGTAATCGCAGTCACAAAGGCGCATGAACTTGAGCTAGGCTTTGTCATGAAGCAGCCGGCATTTTCAGCTCATGATTGTTCAGCGATCTTTCTCTCTCTCTCTCTCTCTCCCTCCCTCCCTCCCTCCCTCCCTCTCTCTCTCGCTGTTCTCGCTCTCGTTCACCGTCACGGGCAAGACGATGCCCATGTCACACAGTTGTCTTGCTGTGCAGGTGGAACACCAGCCACTGAAGCCTGTCCAGAGTGGCAAGCGCGGTTCCGGTCTTGCTAAGTTATAAAGGTTTAGGGTTTTTAGGCTCTAGGGTTTACGGTCGGTTTATGGCTTTAGTGTACGAGCACGGGCTGCAAACTGCAACCGGCACTGTGATTCTGCTTCTTCACTCAAAAGGATCCTGCCTCAGATGCAGAAACTGAGCGCGCTTCTCCTGCAGCCACAAGCAGGTTCAACTGATACAGCCTTCCAGTGAGGAAACAAGCCGACAACTCTAAACCCTAACTTCCTAAACCCTGAAGCCTATAGTTTCCTAAACCATCCTAAGCCCCTGAACCCTCATTTCCTAAACCCGAAACCGTCATTTCCTGAACCCTACGCCCTACTACCCCGAACTTCGCAAACCTAACCCCTAAACCCTGAACACTGAACCCTAAACTTGCCAAAACCCTCAGCCGCCATGCCCCGTCTCCTCCACAATCGCGTTGATGCACCGGAGGAGCTTCTCGGCAGCTACCACCGCCAGGTCAGCCCCCTGCCGCGTCGTGGGGTTCGACGGGGTGATCCGCTTAGGGTTTAGAGCTTCAACCCTAAACCCTTTAAGCCCTAAACCCTAAACCCTAATCCCTAAACCAACCCTAAACCCTAAACCTTAAGGGTACAACATTTTAGGCCTTCAGCATGGGAGGAGTTTAGGGCATGATGCGCCGTATGACAGCCCGAACCCAAAGAATGAGAGGGACCACCCCTAAACCCCTAAACCCCTACACCCTGAACCCCTAAACCCCTAACCCCTAAACCCTAAACCCCTAAACCCTAAACCCCTAAACCCCTAAACCCCTAAACCCTAAACCCCTAAACCCCTAAACCCTAAACCCCCAAACCCTAAACCCAGTCTGGAAAGCCGAGGGGCAAACGGCTTGCAGACTGAGAGTCGGCAGAGGAGGGTCGCCCGACAAGCTGAACCCTTCCCAAACCCCGTAAGATTTTCGGGTTTAAGGTTTCGGGCTGAGGGCTAAGGGGTAGGGCTTAGGGTTTAGGGTTTAGGCTTCAGGGTTTAGGGTTAGGGTTTAGGGTTTAGGGTTTAGAGTTTAGGGTGTAGGGTTTACAGCCTTGGGTCACGGTCTGAACCTTTGAAAAACATCAGTACTGGACTGCGCTTACAGAAGATCATAAGGTTCAAGAGGCGTGTGTATCTCCCTACATAAACTTATTCAATCCTAGACCCTAAGCTATGCAAGCCATACAAACCCCCCGACTAGGCGTATCTTGTAGAATCCTCAACTCTCGCAACCGCAAAAATCAAAACAGGGCGCCCAACAAGCGAGGAATCTCCGGCAAGCTAAGTTGTTGTAATTGCATTGATAGGAGCCGGGTTTCGGGATTAGGGGTCAGGGGTGAGGATCACACGGGGCCTTTTGTAAGGGAAGCTAACCGGCGCCTGCGTTGGGACGTCTTCCCTGTCTGAGTTGGAAGTCACGTTGTTGACCTGGTGCTCCAAACCCCAGGTTTCTCAGAAACCCTAAGCCCTAAACCCTAAGCGGTTCAACCCAGGTCTCCGAGCCCTAAACCCCATAAACCACAAGCAG
Organism: Symbiodinium natans; assembly: GCA_905221605.1. Classification (NCBI taxonomy): domain Eukaryota; class Dinophyceae; order Suessiales; family Symbiodiniaceae; genus Symbiodinium; species Symbiodinium natans. The sequence continues at coordinate 155,211 of CAJNDS010002393.1, read as the reverse complement.
CCACGAATGGAGCCTACCCCTCACGTGCCCATGCCAAAGCAGGACTGATTGAAAAAAACACAATTGCGAGAGCGGTACATATTTGTATAATACATGTATGTATGTACACATATGGTGTATTTGTTCATGCTAGGATGAATAAAAACACACACACACAGAGAGTGTGTGTGTATATATATATATAAACATATTGATTCATGTATATATATATATATACTGAAAAATGTCTGCAACACACACACACACATATATATATATATATAATATAAATAAAGAAATATATATATATATATATATATACATACATACAACCTGGACTGCTGTTCCGCACATATCTTGTCTTTCAAGGAAGGCACTGGGCCGTGCCACGTAGCTCATGCAACCTGACGAGCCCCTTCCTTGGGAACCAGATGAACCCTTTTAGATTGCTTTCTATAGTAGCATAGAGCAAGACCCCAAACCCTAAACCCCAAACCCCAAACCCTAAACCCTAAACCCTAAGGTTCATTGCTTCCCAGGGTTAGTGCGTCCCTCTGTGTTTGAGCAGCCCGCGGCGATGATGAGTCTGAGCAGGCTCAGGTCCTGCGACTCAAAGGGTGGCTGCTGCTGTGGGACCCTAGGGGGGTTAGGTTTTCGGGCTTTGGGTTTAGGGCTTGCCCTAACTGGTTTTGTGAAAGGACTAGGGGTTTACAAGGGGTTTGTGGGGTTTCGAGGCTTTGGGGTTGAGGTTTTAGGGCTCAGATGTGAGCTTCTAAGCCGTCATGGAAGTGATAGTGCTCATGGGAGAGGATGGATATCAGTCTATGTACTTGCAGAGCTGTGGTTTAGGGTTTAGTTTAGAGGTCAGCCTCCTCTTCCCAAATCCCGCAATCTCCATGCGTGAATGACCAAACCCTCCATGACCCAATAAACAAAAGATGAATATGCAAATATAATCTTCATGAAAATAACGATGACTAGACTGATACTCATGACACTCAACATCTCAGGGAGTGCAGCTTATTTAGGGTGATTGCGTAGGCTTGCACGGTTGATTGGAAGAGACTCCAGGATGTAGGTTGAAGTTGATTGGTTTAAGGTTTTAAGCTTAGGGTTCCGGACGTCCCCACAGGTTTGTGCGAGCACATGTGCCGTGGCAGCAGGGCTCGAAAGGCTCTTGCAGCACTGATTTCTAAACCCTAAACCCGAAACACCTACCCATGACATGAAACGACTGCCTCCCGGCCCGCCCCTCTCCTCTGGGATCCGTAAACCCTAAACCCTGAACCCTAAACCCCAAACCCTGAACCCTGAACCCTAAACCCCTAACCCTGAACCCTAAACCCTGAGCCCTAAACCCTAAACCCTAACCCTAATTACCGGCCCTAAACCCCAAACCCCCAAACCCCTGAACCCCATACTCCCAAAGCCGGCAGGAGTTCCTCGGATTGCGCCTGGGCCCAGGAGGGAGTGAAGTCAACCTTCTGCATCTCCTGGCATGGACTGTGTAACCCTAAACCCTCAACCCTCAACCCTGAACCCTAAACCCTGAACCCTGAACCCTAAACCCTAAACCCCCAGATTCCCTCAACCCTCCTCAGCTCGAAGCCCAGTTGCTACTGTTCACAAAAACCTCTCTGAACTGTGTAGAATTCTTCTCTTGAAGATGGTCCCTTTGAGGTCCTCATTATACGGCGGCCCCTCTAATTTAGAGAACTGACCATGTAAGCCTCTTACAAGACTCATCTCTGTGTTTGGACGTACGCGAAGTAGTCGAAGTGCTGCATGCAGATACATCACAAGGCCCTTGAAAGAGGCGCATCCTTGAGAGCTGAAAGGTCCAACAAGGGCCAAACAAGGCCAAGCGCTAATCCCAAAGTGCGCAACAGCAAACGCGGCAGCTGGACCACCGCAGTCCGCCGCTTGCGGAGGAGCTGCTCCCGCGCGGCCTTCTCTGGGTTTAGTGTTTCGGGTTTAGGGTTTCGGGTTGGAATTTTGTGGGGCTAGGCGGGCTGGCGGAAGTAAGGTCTGAGCCCAAAACCTCGTTTCTTAAGTAAGCCACCTATAAGAACTACGCGTAAAAGCCGAACGTGAGACCTTGTTAGGGTTTATAGGCGCTACTCCCTACCTCCCGCAACCCCACATCCACCAATCCAATCGAGGTCCCGCTCGACTTGAAGCAGCGATTTTCATGTCTAGGTTCCCGTATCTCCTAATTAAGGGCCGGAAAGCCTGTGGCGCCTTTGCACCTCTCACGGGAGGCGCCGTGGGAAGACGACGGAGGGCGGAGGGTTTGGGTTCCGGGGCTGTAAGCTCAAGCGCTTTGAGGGTTTTTTCGGGTTTAGGGCGTTTTAAAGGGTTTAGGGTTTTCAGGGTGCAGGCTTTTTTCGGGTTCAGGGCTTAAGGGTGCAAGTGCTTCAGGATCCCGAGCTTTGGGCGTCGGGTTTGAGGGAACTCCCGGGGTTATTAACACCTCAAAAGTGCGAACCTTAATTAAGAGGCCTGAGCCTCAAACCCGAAGAACCCCAAGCACCCCAAACCCTAAACCCTAAACCCTAAACCCTAAACCCTAGACCCTAAACCCTAAACCCTAAACCCTACACCCGAAACCCTAAACTCTAAACCCTGAACCCTTAAAAACCCAAAGCCCCAAGCAAAACAAGGCCGGCCTCCTCATCGGCATCCCGCCAGTCCTCAGGCTTCTCCTCAGCTTGTTGCGAAACTTCTGGGATTATCTGGGGCTTCGGAGGGTTGAGGGAAAGGGTTGATTAAGGTTTAGGGTTTAGGGTTTAGGGTTTGGGGTTTTAGGGTTTAGGGTTTAGGGTTTGGGGTTTGGGGGTCTAGGGGTTTAGGGCTTTAGGGGTTTAGGGGTTTAGGGGGTTTGGGGTTTAGGGTTTAGGGTTTAGGGCCATGTTGTAGGGTTTAGGGTTTTGCCGCTTGGGGCCGTGAAGTCGCGGGCCTTCTAGCAACAAATGAAGGGCCCCTGTAAGCCCGCCTAGAAGCCCATAAACTTTGGGGAGGCTGGTTCCGCAAAGCATCCTGACCTGTCTCTTGGACACCCTAAACCCCAAGCCCACATAGTTTAGGGATGTTTAGGGCTTAGGGCTTTAGGGTTTAGGAGGGTTTAGGGCTTATCCTTTAGGAAAAACACCCCTAAATCCTAAGCCCCTGAAGACGAAACCCTCCCCAACCCTCCCCCCACCCCCATCTAACCCTAAACCCTAAACCCTAAACCCTAAGCCTAAACCCTAAACCCTAAACCCTATACCCTAAACCCTAAACTTAGGCCCTAAACCATCTCCGAATGGTGCCCAAGCGGCGCCCTCAGAGTCGCTGCTGTCCGACGAGCTCAACGCTGACTTGCTTGAGCTGTCTCCTGCCATCTTGTTCGGCCGTCGCGCGAAAGACTTCTCGGTCTAAACCTTAAACCCACCACCCTAAACCCTAAACCCTAAACCCTAAACCCTAAACCCTAAACCCTAAACCCTAAACCCTAAACCCTAAACCCTAAACCTCAGGCCCGGAACCCAAGTTTCATGGCTAGAGGCTGCGGTCTGCTTCTGGCCTCTGCCCTTAGACCCTCCGACCACAAGCCGGTGATCATGGGTTCGGGGTTTCAGGGTGCGCCTCGGGTCCAAGAGAGGATCAAGTGCTGCCTCCAGCCCGAAGCCCCAAAATCTCAGGGAGACAATTCCATGACTTCTGAAAGGTTGGGTTGGGGGTTATCGCTTGAGGGTTTAGGGTTTAGGCCCTAAAAGCCGTAAAGCCTAAACCATCAACCCCGCAGCATTGGGTGCACCACAGCTTTCCCTCTTTGCTTGGGCCTTCTGGTTTCGGGGCTTCGGGGCTCCCAGCGTCTAGTTCCTGTGCCAAGTGCGTTTTTCTCAGGGCCCTAAAACCCTAATGAATCCTCAGCCCTGAAACTGTATCCCGAACCCTCAACTCCATCTCTAAACTCTCATCCCCAAGCGTTTCCTAATGGGGAACTAGGATCTTCGGTGCCCTCTTAAGGGGGTATATGACGTACCTGATGCCCGAATTCCCCATAAGCGAACCCGAGATGCTGGTGCCTGAGCCGCGCTGGCTGCCCGAGCCAGGCTGGCTGCCCTCAGCGTCAACCACATCTTCTGCGAAGGAGACCTCGCAAGCAAGCATCTCGGTTTAAGCCATGAACCCTGAACCCTGAACCCTAAACCCTAAACCCTAAACCCTACACCCTAAACCCTAAACCCTAAACCCTAAACCCTAAACCCTAAACCCTAAACCCTACCACAGTGTGGAATCCAAACGCCCAGCCCGAAACCTTTCTACGGACGCTCTTCTGATGTCATGCTCCATGCGGCTCCGGCCTCCGCCATGCGACCCAAGACCTCATGAGAACGTGAAATTTTAAGTTTAGGGTTTAGGGTTTAGGGTTTAGGGTTTAGGGTTCAGGGTTTAGGGTTTAGGGTTTGGGGTTTAGGGTTTGCAACACCACGTCAACAGAAGCTGGCTCTAGACTATAGAGCCTTAAACCCTCAACCCTAAGCCCTGAGCCCCCAACCCGAAACCCTAAACCCTAAACCCTAAACCCTAAACCCTAAACCCTAAACCCTAAACCCTAAACCCTAAACCCAAATGCCATTCCTAGCACAGCAAGAGTCTTAGGGCGCCGCCACTTCTCACGCAGGGGCGCTCAGTGTGCCTTCATCTTCCGGTTTGTTGGGGATCTTTGTGGGCTTTCCGTGGCCATGTCTAGCTGGGACTCTACTTCCCTAACTTCCCTGCAGTTCATGAGGGTTTAGGGTTTAGGGTTTAGGGTTTAGGGTTTAGGGTTTAGGGTTTAGGGTTGAGGGTTGAGGGTTGAGGGTTTAGGGTTTAGGGTGCGGAGCTGCAGTTTGTATAAAAGGTAGTATTTCAAGGGGTTGGAAAACCCGTTACCTTTGTGGCTCAAGATGGCCACTGACAACCTGTGGCAAGAAGGAAAAGGTAGTTCCGTGTCCGTGAGGGTTTGGTGTTTTGGGTTGGTGCCCCGTTGCTTAGTCAAGGGTAACCCTTACTCCTTCCCTCTTCCCTTGGTTATTCTCCGCTTTCTGTCTGTGAAATTTAGAGGAATAAAAGTTAGGGTTGCCTTTGGGGGTGAGAGCTGGTTTCTTTTCTCTCCCTGTTTGGTTGCCCCCCCGAATAGGGTTTAGGGCTTAGGGCTTAGGGCTTGGGGTTTAGGGTTTAGGGTGTAGGGTTTAGGGTTTGGGGTTTAGGGTTTAAGGCATAGGGCCCGAGGCCATGAAGCACGCAATCATACCCACACTGGGGTAGGCTTGGGGGCCCGATCAAAATCACATGGTTATGGCTTTGTGAGGGGTGATATATGGGGCTTAAGGGCAAGAAACATGAAAAACATAGTTTCAAGCCCACCCCTGTATAAGCTTGTTGTGAGAAGCATGCCGCCTGGGGTAATGCTAGGGTTCAGGGCTTTCTGGTCGCATCCCAAGGCTTGCAACGCCGAGCCTTGTCAAACGATCAGCGCGATAAACCACCCTCCCTTGTAATGTCTCCCCTTCGCAACAAGTGTACAAATCTTGCTATCCACCTGCCACCACCACTAAAACCACAAGGACCTGTTATACGTATTCCTAACCCTAAACCTTAAACCCTAAACGCTTAACCTTTGTCCCACTGCGAAGCCTTGCATTTCGCCCCGCGCGCTGCCCAGGGGGCCATTCATGCATGGATTTAGGGAGTTAGGGTTTTTGAGGTTGAGGGGTTAAGGGTTTCGAGGTTTAGGGCTTGGGTTCAGGCCTTGGGGCTTTAGATTCTCGGGAGCCAGGAGCGACTTTCAGCATGAACCGCCAAAACTGACATGGATCGCAGGGGTTTCGGGTTCAGGGTCTATAGGGCTTAGGACCAGGAAGCTCCCAGACAAGCTGGTGGCTTAGCCAGCGCAGCTCGGGAAGATCACTTGGGGAGCCAGACGGGAGCGGCAGGGAGCAGGCGCTTGCGGCTTTCGGTTTTTCCCCGAAACCCCGCCCTCCCCGACGCAACCCCCCCCTCCCCAACTCTGCCCCAAGTACGTCGGAATAGGGTCCAAAAACCCTGAATGCAGCACGGCTTTCTTGCCTCTCACGTCTGGAAGCCTTGCGCCTACTCCGAAGCCAAAGCCCGCAATGCGAACACGCCCAAAGCCCTGAACCCCAAACCGTAAACCCCAAACTCCCTAAACCCTCAACACTTCCTCACACCCCCCTAAACTCTCTAAACTCCCTACACTCCCTAAGCCCACCCCGAAACTGCAGAGACCCGACGTGCAACGGGGGCGTTGCAGGGAACCTGGAAAGTGGTCGAGAGGTTGCGGATGCCGGCGACCGAATGGGCCTGACGGACAAAAAACCCTCTACCAGGCTTTGAGGTTCAGGGTTTGGGGCTCAGGGTTCGGGATCTCAAAAAAAGCTTCATGGTCTAGGGCTTCGGGGTAGTTATGTCTTAGTGAGGTTAGAAGTACTGTGGGGGGGCCACAGATTCACAGCATGCGATGGACCCATGGCCACGGCAGAATGGGTGGCCATTGACTCCTAACCCCAGAGCTTTTGTAGAAGATTCAAGCCTCCTAAACCCTAAAGGCCCTAAAACGCAAGCCTGGGAATGAAAGCCATGATCTCCCAAGCTATATGTCTCTCCATTCCCATGGAAGCTCACGGGCGGGTTTGGGGTTTAGGGTATATTGGGGTTTCCGAGATTAGGGGTACCTTACTGGCATTTTAACACCCTGAACCCTAACTAAACTTAGGGAACGGATCGGCCTCAGGGGGCTCTGTAGCCACAGCATCCTCGAAGAATGCGTCCGTGGCTCCCAGGGAGTCCAGGGGAATATCCTGGAGCACCTCGAATCTGGTCTGAGCGCCCCTAAACCCTAAACCCTAAACCCTAAACCCTACACCCTACACCCTACACCCTACACCCTACACCCTACACCCTACACCCTACACCCTACACCCTACACCCTACACCCTACACCCTACACCCTACACCCTATGCTGCGGGGTGGAACTCTAGGACATCTAGGGTGAAGGATTTAGAGCCTGGGGTAGACGGGCAACCCTGGCATGTTCACACCACCAAGGGGACACAGTTCTATAGCACTGGGAAAGTGGCACATTCCGGACCGCACGGTCCCGAAGCCCCAATTGGGCGAACATGGAGCCTTGTCGAACATGCCCCTACGAGAGCACTGCCCTCATGTCCGAATTCTTCGGTTTAGTAAAGGTTTCGGGTGTAACCTGAACCGTAAAACCTAAAACCCTAAACCCCAAACCCTCCTAAACCCTAAATCCCAAAACGCCCTACACTTTAAACCCCAAACCCAAAACCCTAACCTCTAAACGCTAACTGCGTGAAGCATCCTGGCCGCTCAGGTGGAGACGTTGTTGCGTTACCGAGGCTGTCTTTTGTTCGAAAAAATCGAGGCGCGATCCGAGGGTCTAGGATTCAGACTTAGGCTGCCTAAGCTTTCTGGTCCCCGTAGGGTTCTGTATTTCACGTAGGTTATCAGCCGTAGTAGGTTCTAGGGCTGTGAGCTTTAAGATAGGCCTTTTCTTTAGGGTCCGGCACTTAGTGCGGGTGCTGTGACGCCATGGATTCCTTTACACGTCAGCGAAGGGGCTCTGGAGGAAGGGATATCGAGGTCCCTGCTGGAGCTTCTGAGCCAGATTATCAGGCAGCCTTGGGCCAAGAGGACAGCGAGCAACAGCCTGCACCTGTACGTCTAGGAGAAATGTCTCCGGGCATGTTGGAGCAGGGCGGGGTTCCGGCAGAGCCGGAGACGCCTGCCAACTTGTTTGTGGCAAGTCCTTTTCATTCTGAGAAGGTGAAATCAGAAGTGGAGCTTCTCAGATCGAGACCGGCGACGTTGGATGATGACGGAAGGCGTGCTGGAATCGATTACGATGAGGCAGCTCTTGGAGATTCGAGCTTTTTGAGTGGCGGCAGGGAACCGGACTATAGCTTAGCTGGCCATGGATCTCGTGGAGGAGCTCCTAAGCTGGCCCGAGTGGAGATAGCAGGCGAGCATGCTGTTGAGCAGTCTGGTGAAGCCGAGGAGCAAAAGCCTGGCATAGTTGAGGTGCAACCTGAGACTGGGCGAGGCTGGGAAATTACTGGCAAGGGTCGGGGTGCAAATCCGAGGGATGGATCCGCGAGCACTTTTGCTGGTGAGAAACCGGGAGCTTCAGACGCTCGAGAGCTCATTCCTGACTCTGGTTTTTCCAGGATGGAACAGATGATGTTGCAAGTGATGCAGGAGAATGCTGCTCTGCGGCAGAGACTGGAAGCGGTGGAGTCTCAGTCAAGCGGCCTGAGTGGAGGAACCTGTGTGACAGCGCTCGAAGCTCAGGTCAGTTCGCCGATGTCTTTCGCTGGGAATGTACAGAGTTGCGTGGCCGCGCCACGAGAGAATCGTCTTGTACAGATGCCGAGTGCGTTTCCGGGCAACGATTTCCAAGGTTCTGAATTGTCAAGGGGGTGGTTTGAGACTGCTAGGGTAGCTCAGCCTCCTGGCATGTGTCCGCCGCCTTGTGGAGCTTTGGTTGGGAGTCCCACCGAGCGGGGTGGGTCGGGTCAAGGTTTCGAGTTCTGTAGGGTTAGGCATGAAACTTCGGTGCCGTTTATGCCTGGGATTAGGTCACCACCCCCTAGGCCGCCCAGTGTACCCCTTCGGACTTTGGTTGAAAGGGATGAAGGGTGGGGATCAGGGACTCAGACTTTGGGACAGTTCGCTTCGTTTGCTTTGGCGTCAAGGGAGGGTCAGGGTGAGTCTGGCTATCATACACCAAGATCCGTAGGAGCTTCGGGGTTGGCTGGGTTCAGTTCTGATGGATATCCGCTGTCGCCGGGTGGTACTGTCATCCGACCTCCGCCAGGGCCTCCCCCAATGTCACCTCGAGGGGTTCAGGCTTATGGATCCGGGCACTTGGGAGCAAATGCTGCTGAATGTGGGGTGATGTCCGGGGGTTCCCGGGGTCCAGGATATTTGGCTGGCGTTGAGGATTTTGCGCGTGGGGAAAAGGGGATACCGAGTCAAGGCGTTCCAGGGTCTTCTCCCACTGTTGCAGAGGGGATCTCGTCCTTTAGCGCTCCTGGGGCATTTCCTGAGGAACCAGCGAAGTACATTATCGACCTGCCTAAGCTTGCTGCTGCTGACTTGACCACTAGCGCCGTAACATGTGGCAACTGGCTTGCGCAGACACGCCAGGTTTTCGCGGGGCTTTCGCCGTCAGCGTCTGTTTGGTTCAGCTCGGTTGAGGGCGCGGCTAATGCAAGCTATCAGCGTTGGCTTGTAGCAGATCCGTTGGAACGGCTAGCTCTCGATCCCTCCACGGTTGTTGCTCACTATGATGCCGTCAAGTACCAGCGCGTAGAAAGTAGGGCAGTATCGTTGCTGTTGTCGTGTGTCCCTCAGAGTTTCAAGGATGAGCTAGTTACTAACCGTTGGATGACAACTGCTTCCATACTGTATCGGATTCTTTGCGTTTACCAACCAGGGGGCAGCACGGAGAGGGCGTACCTCCTTTCGCGTCTTGTTCAGCCTGATCCATGCAAGTCATTTAAGGATGCGATTTCAGGTTTGAGGCGATGGCAACAGGATCTGATCAGGGCACGGGAGATACAAGCAACCCTCCCGGACCCCAGTCTACTTCTGAAAGGGATAGATGCTGCTACCAGCTCTCTTCTAGCTCTTCAGCCAATGGTGGCGTTCCGAGTTAGCGTGTTTAGGCATAAAAGCTCAATCGACTACAACCCGTCGGTAACGGGGGTTACGCAGCTAGTGAAACTCATTCAGGCTGAGTGCGAGTCTCTAGCCATGACTGTTGAGTCTCCTCCGGATAAAAAGGCCAGAGCTGCTGCTGCTGCTGCTGCCGCTGCGAAGGCCCCAGACCCCAAGCTTCCCAGCACATCTGCATCTTCTCAGACGCCGAGTCCCACTGTGGCAGCGGTATTTGGAGAGGCGGACGCTGGTAAAGGTAAGGGTAAGTCCTCGAAGGGTTCTGGTAGTACGGTTGAGTGTTTCAGGTTTGGTGACGGTACCGGGTGTCGCTTTGGGGATAGCTGTACTTTCAGGCACGATAGGGCTAAAGCTAGAAGGCAAAGTAGGTGCTTGGCTTGTGGTCAGAGCGGACACTACCGGCCGGACTGTCCGATTGTCCCAGCAGAGCTCAGACAGGTGCTGCCAGAGGGTGGATCGCCAAGTGCCAAGAGTCCTCCTAGCCCTAAGAAATCAGAGGCGAAGCCTAAGCCGAAGTCCCAGCCTCAAGCGAAGGGTATATCTGAGGATGCACCCTCTGGAAGTGCCGGTGCCAGGAATTCTGAAGCCTCTAGTGCTTCGGGCGCCAAGGAAGCCTTGTTTGCTGAAGCAGCCAAGCTTTTGCAAGGTGCAAGCGCAAAGGTTTTGAGGGTTGGCGAGTGGAACATAGATGAGACTTGGCTCTGTAGCGCTGTGAGTGCATCCAATCTTGAGTATGCCTTGATTGACTCTGGTGCCACAAACGCCTTAAGGTTTGCTTGTTCTGAGGAGCTTCGTGGGGCTGAGTCCATTCGGGTTGATCTGGCATCAGGTGTCACTGAATTGCACGTTAACGAGTATGGGACCTTGCTTAGCCCTGTTGATTGCCAGCTCATATTGCCTGCCGGGTACTTAGTCAGTATGGGTTACCGTATCTCTTGGGGGAAGAAGGGTTGTAGAATACGGCATCCCAAACTCGGAGAGCTTGAGGTGAGTGTGGTGAAGGGATGTCCTTTGGTACCTAGGGAACTTGGGATGCGGCTTCTGGATCAGTATGAAAGGTTTAGGGCAGGGTCTCGTTCGGTAAAGGGATTGACATGCTCTGAAGCTGGGGAACAGCTTAACGCGAAAGAAGTGAAGATGTGGTTAAGGGATCAACTGAAGCAGTCGGCTGCCGGGTTGCTAGATCGGGTTACTCAAGTGAGCCTTTTGAGGAGTGTGTTTCCTGGGATCTCGGATTGGGTTCTAGAGAGGACGGTAGTTGATCCGGAAGATCCCTTTGCGGGTTGCCAGGGTGTTGCTCCTTGGAATCGCAGGCTTAGGAGGAGTGTTGATCGGGATACGCAAGGGTCGGTACTTCTTCGTGTTGGGGCTGTAGGCGACAAGTGGAAGGGTCCTGGACGAGTAGTAGAGCTTCGGAGGGACTTCGGTAGTGATCTCGGGATTGTGCCGGTCTTCCTTCAGGTTCTAAAGTGGGCTCAGTCTGGTGTTCTTGGAGGAATTGTGGCTTCTACCGAAGAAAAGGGTTTCGAACTGGGAAGTAGTCTTTCGGACAGTGAAAAGGAAGCTGCGTTGAGAAAGCAGGTATCATGGTTCAGGTTATGCTTAGTGTATATGGTGGCGCAGGCAGCTGCTGAGAACACTGCTTGTGAAGTTACCGAGCCGCGTGAGCCTGCTGGTGAGGGCGAGTCAGGGTCCGGAGAGCCTCCTCAGGGTCTTGATGATCCTCATGAAATAGCCTTGTGGGCTTTACGGAGGGCCGCTGTCAAGCTTCAGATGTCGGTTGAGCCGGAGTTGAGTGACCTAAAAGGGGGGCCCCGAGCTGCAGAGAGTCCGCCTGTATGCAAAGGTGGTCAGACAGAGAGGGCTGTCTTCTTTGTCTTAGAGGGGTCCTTTGATGGGTTGACTAGGCCTGAAGAAGTGGAAGGGCTCCGTGAGGCATATGGGTTGTACCGGGTATCTTTTGATCAGGGATGTCTGGGAAATTTGGCGCGGGATTCCACTGTCCTTGTGACCTCTTCGTGGGATGTGTTCGAGAGCCTACATGCCCTGCGGGTTCCGGAACATATTCAAATGCCTGAGTCTTCGAGGATCAATGGGAGTCGGGTTTGGGCTCCAGGTTTGATTGGGTGTGTGAAAAATGCTTGGGAGAAGTGCCGACGTAGTAGGCTTGAAGTTGGGGACCTGAGTGAGCGCCGAGCTTTGTTGGCGAAGCTAACCGAAGAGGAGAGTCTTCGTAGGCATAGGGCCAACGATCATATCCCTTTTAGGAGGGGGTGTGGTGACTGCATAGCTGCTCAAGGTCGCCAGCGGAGTCATTGGCGATCTCGGATCACCACCTTGTACTCTTTGAGTGTCGACATTGCTGGACCGTTCAAGGATGGTCGCAGTTTTGACTCGATTGCGTCTGGCAGGGATCGTGGACGTGGCTATAAGTACTTCATTGCTGCAGCGTACTCGATACCCTTGAGTCCCGAGTTGCGACCTGATTTGAGTCCTCCTGATGATCTAGCTGAGTATTGTCCTTCTGAGTGTGAGCAAGAAGCTGCAGGGGTAGGACCTATAGCCGATGAGGCGTCTGAGGATTGCTCTGAGTGGCTGGACGGGGTACATGAGCAGATTGCTGGAGGGTTCTCTAGTAAGGCCTTGTTCCGTAGGGTAAGAGGCAAGACGTTCCCTAGGGTTGATCCGTTACAAGACGGAGCTGAGTTTGCAGAAAGAAAGGCTCCTGGCCCTGATTTACCGGGGAACGCTGCAGACGGGGCAGAAGAGGAGCCGAAAGTCGTCACGAAAACCCTTTTTCTTGGGATTCCGTTGCGCACCAAGCGTGGCTCTGAAGTCATGGGACAGGTTCAAGCTCTGGTCAACAGGTTGGAGTCGTTTGGGTACCCTGTTCACCGCTACTTCGCAGACCGTGCTAAAGAGCTGAGGAGCCATGCTTTGATTCAGTGGCTTCGAGAACGCGGCATTCGTGCCTCATTTACCGCAGGAGAGGATCCTGCTGGAAATAAGGCAGAGGTCAGTGTCCAGCGGTTGAAGCAAGATGCCAGGAAACTCCTTCGCGTTGCCGATCTGCCAATCGAGTTTTGGCCATTTGCTATTCTTCATGCTTCGCAAAGACACTTTGTGCAAATGGCTGAGGCTTTGGGTGTGGGACAGGCTGTCCTTTTACCGTTTGGGGTATGGTTGCATGCGCGAAAGCGTTTGAAGTCGGGTCATAAGAAGCATTGGGAGACACGAACTGTTCCGGGCAAGTACCTGGGGGTTGCAACTGATTGTGCTGGTGGGCACCTGGTGTTAATCCAGGATGGGTCCGAGCAGCGTGTTTTGCTAACCAACACTGTCTACCCTGTTGATCCTTTGACAGTCCCGAAACCCAAGTTTCGTTTGACTACCAAAACCCCGCCGGGTTTTGCTGTTCGGGCTGTGGCTGCTAAGAGCGCCAGATGGCCAACCGGCCGCTCTTCTGTTGCCAGGTTTGCGCCTGGGGGGGAGTGCGTTGGGTGTTTGAGAGATTTCGAAAGTTCTGAGGGGCCGAAGTTTGAGACCGGGCTTGAATCAGGGTCTTCCAGTCTTTCCGAAGAGGCTTCAGATGGGGATCTTGGTGTAACTACGGATGAGGAAGGGTTTCAAGAACTCCAGGTTGATGGTACGACCGTGAAGCTTCTCTTTGGAGATTCTGGTGTTTGGCTGGGAAATAAGCTTGAGACTGGTGACTACAGCACGGTTGAGGCATTAGAGGTGCTTAGAAGGTGTGCTGACAAGCTTCCTCCTCCAAATCGAAGGGTATTGGGTGGAAAAGGTAGGTGTGCTGTGATGGGGTTGTACAATCAGGGGGGTTTTCAAGGCGTGTCGAGGTTCGCCAAGGATCATGGGGATCTTGTGCGTTACTTGAACAAGTTTGTTCGAGCTCAGGGTTGCGAACATCCTTACACTACCCTGTACCTTACTCGTAACACCTCTACCCCTTTGCACCAGGATGCTAGAAATGAAAGAGTGGTACCGGTTTGGGTGATTGCTCTTGGGGAGTTTCAAGGAGGTGGCTTGTGGGTTGAAAGTTCCGATGGCCAGGGTCCTGTTTTAAGACAGTTGCCGGGGGGTGACTTAAGGGCTGGTTTTGTCAGGGATATTCATGATAACCCGTGCACCTTTAGTGGTCAATTGTGGCATTGCGCTGAACCTTGGTGTGGCAAGGATAGGTGGGTGATTGCTGCCTATGCTCCTCGGGGTACATGGAAGATTCTGAACGAATACGCTCGTGAGCTTGAGAGCTTGGGGTTCGATTCTAAAGGGTTGGATCACCTTTTCGCTGCAGAGCGTGCTTCGATTTCAAAGTTTAATGCTGAGGGTGATGAGGACTTGACCTCTGAGGGGCTTTGGGAAGTTGAGTTTCCTTGTGAAGTGTTGAAGCCTGGTTGGCGTGAGCACGTTTTAAGAAATCACCTGTCCTCAGCTTTGGCGTGTAAAGCCCTTGTGAAGGAGCTTAGCTGTTTTGGAAATGATGATGTAGGCTACGAATTGATTCGGACCTTGAAGTCGGTTGAATGCCAGCGCGAGTGGTATGAGGGACTTCTGTGGGATGACTTTGTCAGGAATTCTGGGAGTATGTTAAAGGCTTTGAATCAGGATGTTCCTCTGAACCCGGAAGACCAAACCAGCCCTGCCGAAGCTTTTCTCCAAACGAGGACAGTAAGCTTAGCTGAGGCAAAGGGTGAATTGGTGCTATGGATACCTTCGGCTACTGAGGAAGTTGTCTCTTTGGAACAAACGAATGAGGCTGTTGAGCGCATTGTCGTGTCGGACATTGAGCGGTTGATTCAAGAAGGAAAAAGGGTAACCCAGGTTCCAGGAAAGGCAGTCCTAACCAGGAAGGCTGGTGTTGGGAAACGCCGATTCAGGTGTGTCGCGTGTGGGAACTACATCCCCACTGGCTCTCCTGATTCCAACAACCTTTATGCGAGTGGCGTTGAAAGCTTGACTGTCAGAACGGCATTAGGTTTTGCTGCTTACCGTGGTTGGGCAGCTTTGAGCGCCGACATAAGGACGGCCTTCCTTCACGCGCCGTTGGACGGCGAGCTTGAGTCCGAAGAAATTATCATTGTCAGGCCTCCATCTATTCTTGTAGACATGAAAATTCTTTCCCCGAATCATCGATGGCGCGTGCGTAAAGCACTGTATGGGTTACGACAAGCTCCCTTGGCTTGGGCCCGGTTCCGAGATAAGTCATTGCGGGTGCTGACCTTTCAGTGTGACGGTGCATGGTATGCCTTGCAGCAGGGTGTCAGTGATGATTCGCTTTGGTTCATCACTAAAAGCGAGATTGCCGAGGATGACACTGAGCGTTGGCATGGTATCTTGATCATTTACGTTGACGATCTTTTGGGTTTCGCTTCATCGGTGATCCTTAGTGCCCTTTTCGATGAAATACAGAAGCTGTGGAAGCTTTCGGAACCCGAGTGGATTCGGGAGGAGGCTGCCACTAAGTTCTGTGGGTCCTACAACGAGGAGGGTATCGCATATCGCAGGTTTCCTATTTGCAGGAGCTTTTTGCAAGATACGACGTCACAAGCAGTGCAAGTGCGCCCTTGAGTAATTGGACTGATCCGGAAAATGAGCAACAGGTGCAGTTGGAGACTGTCCGGAAGGCGCAAGCCCTGACAGGTGCTTTGCTTTGGGCTTCGTCGAAAACCAGACCCGATATTGCTTTTGCTGTCAGTAAACTTGGGCAATATGCTGTGAAGGCGCCAAGCATTGTGATTGAGAGCGGGCATCAAATCCTGCGCTACTTGTATGGTACGGCGGACCTGTGGCTGGAATACCAGAAGCCAAGCGACAATTCCTGGCTTGACGCTCCGGTTCCTCGAACTTTAAATACTCTGGAGTTGTACACCGACGCTTCCCATGCCCCTAACGGGGGGCGATCTTGCCAAGCGATGGTCATCCTATGGGGAGGAAATGTGTTATGCTGGGAATCCTGTCGTCAACCGTTTGTGACTCTGTCCTCTACGGAGGCAGAGCTAGTTGCAGTCACCGCCGGAATAGTTGCTGCAGAATCAATTGGGGGCATCATTGAGGAAATGATCGAGTCCGACATCACGGTCTCTGCCTTGTGTGATAACCAGGCAGCGGTAAGGTCGTTTGCTGTTGGAAGTCTCGGGTGGCGTAATCGACATCTTCGCATGAGAGCTGCAGCTGGGCGTGAACGTATAGATGCGGGATCTCTAGTAGTCACCTATGTTCCAGGATCGATTCAGCTCGCAGATATAGCTACGAAACCACTGTATCGAGCTAGGATTCTTCAGCTTGCGGAACTAATGAATATGCGAATGAGACTTTCGCCAGCTGGGGCAGATGATTCGATCCGTACAGTCAGCAGGTTGTCTTCCAGCTTCGGATCCCAGGGATCTGTCTCTCCCCGGACCTTAGCGGGTCTTGCATTGGTTGCTGTGTTGTCTGGTGTCCGAGCTCAACCGGCATTGCGAGTTGAAGAAAGGATTGAATGGATTCTTTGGTTCTTCGGAGTTTTGGTGGGTTTGGTTTTGCTTGCTTGGGCTCAGTGGTTCCTTGGTTTAGGTTTCAGAGGCTTTTGGCGGGGGGAACAGTTGCGGGAATTAGTAGGCGATGCTGTCAGTCTTGGGGGTTTGGAGTTTGCTGCCGAGGCTCAACAGGACTTCGGGGTTGGAAATGAGGTTTCCCTGGCTTCTGAAGTTGAAAGTAGGGCTGGTTCTGAAGGTGATGGGTCTGAACAGTTCTCTGAAACTGAATTGCTGGAGGCGCAGCGCAAACTTCAGGAACGGGAGCGCAGCAGTCAGCAGGTTCCTCCAACTCCCGATGTGCAGATTGGGGGGAGCAATAGCAGTCAGCAGGTTCCTCCAAGTCCCGATGTGCAGATTGGGGGGAGCAATAGCAGTCAGCAGGTTCCTCCAAGTCCCGATGTGCAGATTGGGGGGAGCAATAGCAGTCAGCAGGTTCCTCCAAGTCCCGATGTGCAGATTGGGGGGAGCAGTAGCAGTCAGCAGGTTCCTCCAAGTCTCGGTGTGCAGATTGGGGGGAGCAGTAGCAGTCAGCAGGTTCCTCCAAGTCTCGATGTGCAGATTGGGGGGGGCAGTCGCAGTCTGCAGGTTCCTCCGAGTGGTGTTGAAAGCTTGACTGTAAGAACGGCATTAAGCCTTGCCGCTTACCGGGGTTTGGCAGCTTCGAGCGCCGACGTACGGGCGGCATTCCTTCACGCGCCGTTGAACGGCCAGCCTGAGTCCGAAGAGATTGTCACTGCGCAGTCTCCATCCATTTCCGTGCTGAATCTCCTTGACTTAGAAGATGACCCTACTCCAGATGATAGGCCCCATAGAGCTGTAAGTCCCCGGGTTCCTGTAGAAGGTCAATTTTTCCTTGGGGAAGGGTGGTCTTCTTCTGAAAGCGAAAGCGGAGATTCGACAACTGAGCCGTCGATATTTTCTGTGTCTAGCGGAGATGCTGCTGTCGATGAAGAAGTATGGGTTATTCATGATGCCGAGGCCAGACTTGCCCAGGCAGACGAGCCACAACCTTTAGGAGTGAACTTCCGAGCTGGGCATGAAGTGCTAATAGGGACCTATGCTGACGACGAGGTTAGTATAGCGCTTCAGGGATGGTCCCAGGCTGAGGTTGAGACTATTGTTACCGGGCTGAATGAGGGTGAATGGACGTCGTTTCATGCAATGCTGGCACAGACCAGCAATCAAGAAAGTCAGAGTTCCACTCAAGTTCAGGGTTCGCAAAGTGTGGTTTGGGTCGTCGGGGTCGGGGTCGGTTTATCTCTTGTTGGGGCATTCGTTCAGTTGTGGAGCGTTAGTTTTGTGGCGTGTTGGTTCTTGCTGCTTTGGTGTAGGAGTAAGGGGGATTTTGCAGGGACTTTTGGGAGGATTTGGGGTGTGCGGCCAAGGAGTGATAGGCGCTGGGTCGTACTTCTCTATGTTCTCTGGTTAGTCCTGGGCGGCATTCTTCCTAGTTCTGCAGAGGTAGTAACCTATGGGGATGAACCGGTTTCTTTCGGTAGGTGGGATGAACCGACTGGTAGCTCCACTGGGGTTGGCGATGTGTGTCTGGAGGATGAGCAAGGGTCTAGCTCTGAAGAAGCCGGGAGCTGGGACTGGTGGCTGTGGGTTGCCTGCGTGATTGGAATCTGGGAAATCGTTCGTGCCTTATCTCTTCGTGTGTGCAGAAGTAGAAAGACAGTGCAGGATCAGGCAGTCAGCGCCGAAACGGTGCCGTGGCCTTTGCATCCAGGTATCCCTCACCGAGCGAACATCTTGTACTGCTACTGGCGTGCAGGATACGTGTTTGACGTACAAGAATATCCTGAAGCGGTTCAATCACGATTTTATGGCCTCCTAGGCTCTCACCTTGAGAGGCGTGACAGAGATGGCTTGTCCTCCACAGACTCTTCTGATTGAACTGATTTTGGGGCATTCTGAATAAGATCAGCGGTGTCCTAAGTTGCGGATGCTGGCAACTGCCAAAAAAACCAAAGGAGACGAAGACTATCAGCTGTTATCTCCAGAATATCTGGGCTTTTAATCCTCATGAAGCTAAGTCTTGTGGGGGGTGTAGGATCATAGCTATAGTTTTCGGTCTCTGCTTGCATGCGTGGATGCCTCTTGATCCGACATCGAACTGCTCCAAAGGAGAAAGGGCTGCCGAAACAGAACGGCCTGTTCGAAATAGGGTCAAACATTTGTACAACGAGGCTTTTGTCCACTTTTGCAACCAAAGGACGATCCATCTGGGCTCGGGCATATAGAATGCTGATGTTTTCCTGGTGATGCATTCCAATCACCTGAGTCTTGGAGTCTCAGGTGAGGGGGAGTGCGTGAAGCATCCTGGCCGCTCAGGTGGAGACGTTGTTGCGTTACCGAGGCTGTCTTTTGTTCGAAAAAATCGAGGCGCGATCCGAGGGTCTAGGATTCAGACTTAGGCTGCCTAAGCTTTCTGGTCCCCGTAGGGTTCTGTATTTCACGTACTAACCCCTAAATCCGAAACTCCTTGGACCTTAGGGATCAGTCTGCAAGAAGCTGAGCCCCTGGCAGCCAAGTCTAGAATCGATGGGTCCTCGCATCCGCTCCCGCCCAAGATACAAGTCCAACGGTTCAGAGGGGTTAGGGTTCAGGGTTTAGGGTTTAGGGTTTAGGGTTTAGGGTTTAGGGTTTAGGGTTTAGGGTTTAGGGTTTAGGGTTTAGGGCTTAGGGTTTAGGGTTTAGGGTTTAGGGTTTAGGGTTTAGGGTTCAGCAAATACGTCTCTTGTGCATCATTCTTGCTTTGCTTTGGGACAGACGCCATGCTGCGTTCCAACACTCGGATGATCGTAAAGTGGGCTGCGCGTTGGGAATCTGGCAGACCTGCAAATCTACTCCACTAAACACCCAAATCCGATAACGTAGTCTCGACATGTCAGGTGGTGCCGACTGAGACGCAGCGTATCATGCCAACAAGCTTGGAAAAGCCCTGCAAGCAAAGGTACCACACTAGGAGCCTTCGGGTATAGGGCTTAGGGTTTACGTCTCAGGGTTTCTAGTAGAAAAAGCTCCGCAAATCAAGCAAACTGGCAGAACGCTGGTCCTCAGAGACTTCAAACTCGATGCGCAAGGTATCCTTGACCCAGGGCCCCGACTGGAGTTTAGGGTTTCGTAAGGAGCTTTATTAGGGTTTTGGGTTTAGCTGAGGTTGCTCAAAATCAAGATTCTTTTTCGGGCTTTAGTGTTTTCGGGTCTTGAGCTTCTTCTTGCCCAGTTTCCAAGGTCAACAAAAATAGCGCTCATGCTTCCCCAAGAGGCTCACTGGTTCCTCACTCGCTACAAAGGACTTCTGCCTAAACCCTCAGAGCCAGAACTGGCGTTCACGACATCCGAGCATAGGCCCTAAAGCCCGAATTGGGAAATTCAGCAACGAAGCTCGCCCCCACCCGCCACCCCCCCCCCCGCCCCCGCCACAAATATTTCAGCCAATTGCTCCGAATCTCTCTGAAGCCGTTCCTGCACAGCGCCCTTTACCACATATGAACTGAAGGATCCAGGGTTTTAGGGTTTAGAGTTTAGGGTTTAGGGTTTAGGGTTTAGGGCACGCACCCGCAGACTGAAACCCGCTGAGCGGCCACCATCTTCAATCGCCTTCCGTTCGGTCCCTCGAGCCACTTCTGCCCGTCGTAGGTAATGTTCCTTGGCTTTTGCTTCACACATGGCTAACCCTAAACCCTAAAGCCTGTTTACTTTCTGCTGTTACCGAGCCCTATGCCCTAAATCCCAATGAGAAGGCCCAAGCCCTATAGACCAAACAGCCGAAGATCTAGATCTGGAGCACCGTAGGGGTTTAGGGCTTAGGGTTCCGGATCTCTTGAGACTTTCGACCTTCCAATCCTGCGAGCAAAATTCCACTGGCCTGAGGGCGGCCGAAAACCCAAGAACCGTAAAGCCCTAAACCCGCTGCCCTGAAAACCCTCCACCCTCACACCCTAAACCCCAAACCCCAAATCCGAAACCCTAAGCCCTATCAACCCCAACGGAAGCCGCCCCTACAAACCCTCAAGCCGAGTCGAGTGTCACCAGCGACACTCGGTCTTCAGAGACGTTCAGGGACCTGGCTGGTTTCGGGTCGGTTTAACGCTAGACCCGAAGCATGAAGAATCGACAGCATCGCCCAGCAAGCTATTCCGGGCCCTTGAAACTTCCTGGAGATCTTCCTAAACAGGATCCTCTTGAGACCCAACAGCGCAAATCCCGAGGTGCTGCCTCTAACCCTACACCCTAAACCCTAAACCCTAAACCCTAAACCCTAAAAACCCTAAAACCCTAAACCCTAAACCCTGAACCCTAAACCCTAAACCTAAACCCTAAACCCTAAACCCTAAACCTTAAACATCGCCTGGCAAGATCTTCCACAAAGGTGAACTGGCTGAACTCCTCGAGGGGGACGAAGACGACCTCGGCTTGAGCCCCTTCAGTGGATGCTGGAGGCCATTTGGGGTTTAGGGTTTAGGGTTCAGGGTTGAGGGTTTAGGGTTTAGGGTTTCGGGTCTAAGGTCTGTAGGGTTTAAGGTTTGGGGCTGCGGGTTTGAGGTTTAGGGTGTAGGGCTAGGGTTTAGGGCCTAGGGTTTAGGGTTTAAGGTGTAGGGCTTAGGGTAGCACTGGAGGAAGGGAGTCAAGGGCTGCAAGGAAGAGGCAGGGAGAGAGAGCAGCTTAGGGTTTAGGATTTAGGTTTGAGGGTTTAGGGCTCAGGGTTTGTTTGGGCTAGGTTCAGAGGCAAGTAGTGCCGTCGGGCGGCCACCTCCGCGACGAAGACCTGGAGAAAAGGCTTGTCACGCAAGATGTACATGTAACGTGGTGTGCTCAGGGCCCCAAGTAAGCAATAAACGGAGTTCAGCACCCAACCTGTTCGCAAGCCATTCATCAGGACGCATTGTGTGGAGTGGGCCGTTGGGAACTCCTTTGAACCAACCCATCCTTGTTCAGGACGCGTCGTGTAGCAGGGGGTGGGGTCTACTACTAGTACGCGCATACCCCAAACCGCACCAAAATGGTACCCTACCTCCATAAAATGGCACATCCTTGATACTCAGCCCTATACCCTTTAGAGCACCAAATGGTATCCTACTTCCATAAAAAGGCACATCCTTGATACTCAGCCCTATGACCCTAAACCCCAAAACCCCAAAACCCCTAAAACACTAAACCCCAAACCCCAAACCCTAAACCCTAAAACCTAAACCCCAAACCCTAAATCCCAAACCCTAAACCTTAACTCCTATACCCTTTAAAGGGAGGGTGAGGATCCGGCCTCCAGCAGTTGAAGTACGATGGCTCCCTGGCCGCGGCTACCACCCGGCATGCCTGGCCCCCGGGGCGAGGAGCAAGCATTTGCGGGCTTGCGCGTGACCAAAGGGTTTAGGGTTTAGGGTTTAGGGTTTAGGGTTTAGGGTTTAGGGTTTAGGGTTTAGGGTTACCCTGCAGGTTCTACCCCACATAGCTAGAACCCCACAAGCCCGGCAAGTAGCCCCAGGTCACTAGACCCAAAAACCCACGAAGCCTCAAGAGAAACACAAGTCGAAGCAGAAGTATCCTTGGCCCTTGCGCGGAAAAGGCGCGCCTCGTGCCATGATGTACAACCTCAGATGCAGGGTCAAGGGCCGAAGGCCAAAACCATGCACCGTTTGGGGTCTAGGGCCTATGGCCCTAGAACCCTGAACCCTAGATAGGGGTTTAGGGTTTAGGATTTAGGGTTTAGGGTTTAGGGTACGGGGGCAACCGAAAGGGGAAAGGAAAGAATCTCAACCCTTGGTTGCCTAAATGAACTCCCTGAACCGAAGAACACAACACAGATCCAGACAAGAGCACCCGAAGGAGAGAGGGGGATATCCTTACCAAAGTAACCAGACACCAACCCCAACTCCAAACCCCAGGGCGCTACTTTTTGCTTTGAACAGCCGTTGTTAGTGGCCATTCTTGAGCCACAAAGGTTACCAGGTTCATTGACCCTTTATCCTTCAACACCAACCCTTTTTCACAATACAAACTGCAGCTCCGCACTCCCCCTGTCCTAGGATTTCCTAGGACACACATTGGAGGTGCAGACTTTTGGCCAAAAACTGCCATTAGGGCAGCAGGCAGCTGCTTGGAATGCATATTATGGTTTTACGTCATCCAGGACGAATATATAGCACATTGGCTAAACACCTTTTACCACAGAGAATCTTTTCCACCATGATTCTCTTGTCATTGAAGACTCTTCAGCCTTCTTCACCACGAACCGTGGTCTTCGCTACGCAAAAGGCTACTGACTTCTACTATCAGGGATTTCCATACCCTTAATAGTAACCACCATACTTTCAGCACATTGGCTGTTCCAGCGCACCTGTCTTCAGAAAGAGAAAAAACTATTCCCTCATCAATACCATCCAGTCATCCCTTCTTCTTCTTCCGGTGGGCATCGATGCTTAGGTGAAGTCGCAGCAAAACATGCTCCAGGTCCGACACTGTAAGAACAGGATCCTGCACGCACCTTTGAATTGAGGATACCAATCCTTCTCTCTTCGCGTCCTCAATTGCTTGGCAAGATTGACCCAGCTCTGCATCCACAGTAGTAGACGCTTGCACATCCACATCAGAGGAACGATCCTTTTCCTCAGGACCTTTCACCACTACCACCTCTTCCTTCTTGGGGCTTTGACTTTTCTCTTTCTTCTTCGTCTTTCCCACGACGCTTGACTTTGTGCGCATTCTCGAAGAGGCCTTTTTCCCTCCAGAAACCACCGCATTGGATGATGATCCACCCTTCTCAATGTTCGCCGGCATCTTCTTCGGCTTTGGAACCAGAAGAGTATAAGGATCCTCGCTAGCCGCAGTTTTCCTCTTCTTTTTGGCCTTTCTCACTTCTTCCTCAACGGCAACATCCGTCTCCGAAGTTCCAACCACCTCCTTTTCGGCAGGAGTATCCTTGCTGGACTCCCTTTCTAGGGACCTCTTTTTGCCCCTTTTGGGATCTCTCTCTTCTTCCATATTGGCTCGCTCGAACCATATCCTCAGGTCATTGACCCATTCTTCCACGTCCGCCAGCGAAACCTCATACGACTTCACTATTTCGTGAAGTTCCAGCAAGGACAGCATACCAGTGGTCCATGAACACCATTCTGTATCCATCTGTTCAGCGTCTCCATTGAACTTCAGGAGTTTGAACACTGGGTCCGCCTCTGCACGAGCCAAATCTGACTTGCCATTGGACATAAATGAAATCGCCTCCATCAGCAGTTCTACCATTTTGGTATCATCGTCATAAACCATGAAATCCTCCTCTTCTTCATCAAACCGTTCAGGAGAAATCTCCTTTCCTCCACCTCTTGTACCAGAACTTCTCCTTGGACCATCCCTTGGGGGCGTCCTTGGAGACCTTGGCCTCTGTTCATCCAGCGGATCACCATGCTCAAAGACACACTTGTCCCCATAACGGCACTTCCCAGACTGAGCAAACTGGATACACCTTACACCAGTTGCATTGTGTGAGAACTTACAGTTCTCTCCAGAGAAACAGTGTCTCCCAGCCACATAGTACTTGCACCAATACGATTGTAGCACCACATCATCTTCTGAATGGATGAATTTGCAATTTTCACCAAATTTGCAGCGATCTTTTCCCCTGCTGAACCAATAGCAGAAGCCTTTCTTCCTCTTCTCCAGACGCTCTGCCTCGTACCGGTCCATAGGGCGATTCTGCTCTACATGAGCATTGCCATGTACCTGAAAACTGCTCCCTTCACCCAAGGTGCTATCAGTATTCGATGCTTTGAGTACAGCTGGAAAACCTGGCCTTGGTCCTACCACCTTCATGATTGGTTTTCCACCAGCTCCTGAGCCATGCTGAGACGATCCAAAAACATTGAACATTTTCAAGAAGGCCTTTCTAGTGCCGATCTTCCGCACCTTTTTGATTGGATGATTCATTGCTCCAACCTTGCATCCAGATACATTCGAACGACACAACCTCCTATACCCAGCTCTATATCCCTTTTTCCAAAGAGCCATAAGAATTCTAGAGGCAGTAACATGCTCCACCTCTACCTTTTCCGACTGTCCCTCACTTTCCGGAACAAACCCATCCAACCCATCCATATCTGAAGACCTTTCCATCTTTTTTGACACCACTTCGTCGAGGTAATCTTCAGAGATCCAGGGTAAGTTCCTCTTAGAGGAAAAATCGTCACCATTGTCCGGTCCTTCACCAGGATACCCCTTCGTGCTGTCAAAGATCCTACCAGTAGTGCGGTCCTGCGTAGAGAAATCCCAGTTGGAAGCGACACGAGAATACACCGACCACAAGAACATTCTTGTGCCAGCCAATCTTGACGAACCACTGGATGTCTCCTCTTCTGGAGAAACTTCTGGCGCTTTGCCATCCCTTCCAGCGTCACCAATTTTCTCACCTCCAGCATCTTCAATGGAAATAGGGGATTCATTGATCCCTTGTTCAAGTACCGCATCTTGCTGTCCGAGAATCTCCAGCACCATCCCTGAAGGATCCACTTCCTCGTCAGCATCGTCGTCCATCCTGTTCCAGAGAACCTCCAATTGATCAGCACAAGTCGCCGCCTGAAGGAACTCCATCATTTGATCCTTCCCGCGCTGCCAGAGAATTTCCGAATTCACCACTGACCCTTGGCCTCCTAGGGTAAGGAACGGAGCAACCAATTTGGCTACCCTCGCCATAAGTTCAACGTGAACTTCCATGCCTGGACTGCGACTCCAATCGTAGGCAATTGCCTCCATAGCAGTTCCAAACTTTTCAGTATTTCTGAATTCCCCTTCCAGACCAGGAGACAGCAATGCTCCCATCACCGAGAGAGGATAATTTCCCACCGCCGGCAAGCACGGACTTTCATGGAACGAATGATGCAAATCACCATAATGTCCTTGATCTCTCCTTTGAAAAAGGAGTGTCCCAGTCTCCAGCTGGGCATTCAGTTCATCCACGTGAACCATTTCAGCACATATCCTCTGTGCTGCAGTTGCTATTGCCGGCCAGATGGTACGATCGGTCAAACCGCGACGCATAACCCAATCAGTTGTTGGCGACTGAATCAGCGTTCGTGGGTCATACACCATAACCACCAATGTACCATCATCCATTGACTGATCAGCATCGTCCGCCAGTGCCAGGTTCAATTCCTGTTCACTTGCACCTTCGGATGACATGCTAATAACCAAATTTCGATCCATTTTATTGGACCCCTTCTGACAGTCCCTTTGCCCCACAGGCAACTTGCCGACAGCAACCTTCCAATAAATCCGATTCAGAAGGCCTTTAGTAAGCAATTGCTGATTTTCCTTCTTCGCCGGACGAACATCCAATATCTTCGCACCATCACCACGGAGTTCATTGCTCCCACCTTCTCCTTCTTTTTGGTCGGTCTCCTCGCCAGGAATTTGCACCGCTCCTTCCAGCGCCGTCACCTGTCCAGCCACTTCTTGCCCAGGTAGAACTTGAGCGCTTTCAGATACGTTCACCTGTCCAGCAGCACCTTGCCCAGGTAAAACCTCATCCGTGGAGCCCACCGCCAGCGAACCAACTATAACTGAGCCATCCCTTGCTCTTTTTTGAGACTGCTCAGTTCGACGAGAAGGTTGCGGTAGCGAAAAAACTCGAGAAGTCACTTCTTGGCGGGTCTCCCCCCGCGACGCTTTGTCGCGCCCTTCGCCAAGGTGAACCGATTTTTTCTGCCCATCATTGGAGCTTGAAGAACCAGTAAGTGGAACATTGCCACGCGTCTCAGTTCTTTGTGAATCCCTTTCTCGCAAAAAGATTTCCCTCAGGTGTCGCGCGCTATTGGTTTCTTCCTCGCTTGAATCACCTGAGGAATCAGCATAGGAGACCAAAGCTCCCGTCTGATCATCATCATCCACCAAATCTGCCCACGCTCTGCTGAATGGGTACGACAAACCACCACGGGGCTTTACTGGTTCCAGCGGCTTTGGCTTTTCCACCACTTCCGCCGGCTGCACACGCCGTTGTGAGCGAGAGCGTGGCACCTGTCGCACCTGTTTTTTATCCAGCAAGGGCCTTCCCCTTTTCACAGGGTTTGATCTTGACCGATACGCCTTTGTTGGCGGGTTCACCGGTGGCATTCCAACTCCCACCAATCGCAACCTCTGCACGCACAGCGGGGATCTCTGCGCAAGCGTCCAAGCGTCACGGTACTTGCCGGTGTCGAAAATCTCTCGATAAGACCCTCGCGGCATCTCCTTTGTACCAGGACCTTCAGCTTCACGCACCTGAGAGATAGTTCTCACCCCACCTCTTCCAGCTTCACGGCTTCCAGAAGATTGCTCCATGCGTACCGATGCGTTGGTAGAAACAGCCACATCCGGCGACATTGGCCGGTACTGAACACCACCCACCAATTGCAGAATTTTGCAGGCCGTCACCTTGTTAACTCCTTTTTCCACCAAATCCTCCACGAAGATATACTCTTGTAGCTCTCTGACATTGGTTACACCAAGCTTGATCATAACGTCACTTACGTGAGGTGTATACACCCACAAGTGTTTGGTGCGAGCCATCCAATTTTCTATTGGCTCTTCAGGATTCTGAAGACGTACCGTGGTAGACTCTGCCACCGAATCCTTTTGTACATCTCCATCTGCTCCATCCAGCGTATCACCCTCACCTGTTTTCTTTGACACATTGGTCATTTGCAACGCCTGTGGCGCCGAAGATGATGAAGATTCCGCTCCCCCACTTACTGGTGGTTGAAAGGTGTTCCTGTCGGAAATCTCCAATCCTCTTCCTCTTTGAAACGAAACATGGTTCGCCACATTCGCCAGATGCTTCAGTTGGGCCAGTCGCTCTTCAGACATTTCGTCGTGGGAATACTTGCAACCATATCGCACGCGACATCTCCCTTTGAGGTAGTAGTCGAAGCAGCAATGATGGAACCCTGCGTCCCTTATGGCCCTCCGAGAAGCATTGTCCCAGGATCTGCCGGGTTCCCAAGTCCCTTCCAACACCGCTTTTTCGTCGTGCGAATATCTGCAAGAATTTCCATATTTACAACCTCCTTGGTTGTAATACAGACACATTTGCCTCTTTGGCTCGACTGACACAGACTCACCCTTTGATGCACCTTTACCAAAGTTGTACTTGGCTCTGAAAGCTGAATCCTCCCGCTCCTGCTGTGCCTCATCCACTGTGCCTTCTTCTGTAGGAGGGTCGCCAATGTCCCCATCCTCGTCTCCAGCTTTTTGGCTGTTCTTTGGCTCAGTTGGTCCTCCTCCTGGCCAACCTTCACCATAACGCCGATGTTCATAGGAACACTCATCTCCATTGCGACACCTTCCCTGATTGAAAAACTTGCACAGCTTGCTGTACCCTGGCGACACAGTTTTTGGCGTCAGGTGAGCTTTCTTATGCTGATCGGGATCCATGTAGGCTTCCATTGGCTTATTTTCTCTCTTACTCATGGATTCAACTGCACCATCGAGCTCCTGCAAAAACCGCTTGGTATCCAGCCAAAGCGCATTCCAAAGTTCATCTTTGCCTTGACTCAGCAACGTTGCCACCGCTTCACCCACAACTGGTCGACTAAATCTCCTTTTCTTACATGCCAGTTCGTAGAGCGCGTTGTGGTACTGCTTTCGGGAAAAGGTGGTTGTCTTTCCCAAGCCTGCACCTTCTGTACCATCGGGCTTCCAACCATCACTTTGCAAGATGCCATATGCACGCCGAGCTTCCGCATCCAGGAATGCATGGTCTGCAACACACTCCATTACCTCATCCATTGTACGACTCAGCAGCATCCCAGTGATTTTGCCCACATAGGCCTTATCAGCCTTTCCATCCTCCAGAAGAGCTCTATAGATCATTTCTCCATAGAGTTGCCTTTCCTCTTGTTCTTCTGAGGATAACTCCTGATCAGCAAACCATTCATCGGATTGCTCTTCCTCCCATTTCCAGTCCCATTGACCGTTGGAATCTTGGTACCATTGACCATCACACCATGAATTTCCCCACCACGCATCCCAGCCGCCGTCTTTCCATTTGCGCTGCGCTGGAGAAGAGTCCTCATCGTCCTCTTCAAAAACTAGGCAGGAATCTAAAATCACAGTGCCATCATCATCCACCCACTTCACTGTCGTGCAGACAGTGTCACCAATTTTGAAAGAGGGTGTGTTTTTTCCTTCTTCAGGAATCAGCACATTCAGATCACCGTGTTCCAAAAAGGCTCCATATACATTGATGCAACGCACCAGAGCAGTGATCCTATCTCCGGCTTGATAACAATGCTCCCCAGGTGTCACCAAGGCTCCCTCATTGGGCACTTCCTTTGCCTGTTCTTCAGAAACCATCTCTGTATCATCGGCTCCTGGAACATCCCTTGTTTCCACCTTTGGGTGAAGCTGCTTGTCCTGCTCCTGCACGAGTCCCACAAGATCATCCACCTTGTGCTCAAGGGGTTCAGGACCTTCCTCTTTTCCAGCCAATGGCTTTGCCTCATCTGTTACAGTTCGCTCGGTGTCGACTTCCGGCAAGCTTTCAGACGGCAATACTTCCCCCTTCGTGGGAGTGGACCCATCATTGGAGTCTTTTGTCAAACCTTCTGCAGCAGGCAAATTTTCTTCCACTGCAGGGCTATTGGATTGCTCATCCGCGGCAGGGACATTTTCTTCCACCGCAGGCTCCTTTGGCTCCATGGTTTCCAAAAGAGAATCACCACCATCATTGACCACAGCTGCCTCATTGGCTCCGGTGTAGCCTTTGCTATTTCGTTCCTCGCTGCTAACTTCAGGTTGCACCAGTGCGTCCACCTGTGAACCTCCGTCGTCAGCTGCTACGGAGACCTGCGCCCCATTGTTGCAGTCGTCCGCGGAACGTGACACCATATGCGCCTCAACCCGTGCTTCCTCCGCACTCCAGGTACTATCTGGCACATTGACCCGCGCTTCATTGGCGCTCCAGGCCTCATCTTTCAAATCGACCGTGTCTCCAGCTATTCCAGAAGCTTCTTTTTCCCCTTGAATGGCAGGATTCCTGGCACCAAACGAAGAGACCTCCTCAGTCGTAACGCACAACTTTTTCCCTCCGTCATCCAAAGCTCCAGGACCACCTTCCTGAACGACAGGTACCACATCCACCACTCGCTCTTCTGCAGCCGACACAGTTCCAATCTCCGCATTGGGCATTTTTTCCTCTGGACCCACCGATTCCACCGCTGCCACACCCTCAGAAAGCGCTTTCATCTCTTCCCGATCCAGATGTTTTCCAGCGATGTCTGCTCGGATTCCAGAAATTCCTTCCTCATCAGGAGAACCCGAGGTCTGGGCGTCACCACCAGCCCTAAAACCGCTATCCCTGATAGTAGAGGAAAAATCTTTTTCACCTACACTATTTACACTACCCTGGAATGCCCTCGTAGACTCAGGCGTCGGAGTAGATGATGAAGAACCCAGTGCAGCCTCCATTTCCAGCTCATTGCCCGAAGGAGACCCAACCACCTCGTCACTCTTCATCTTTTCACCTACAGCCGGCAACGTCCACTTGCTTTCCTGCGTATCCAGGCAGTAGTAATATTGTCTCCCATCTTCGTGGAAGTGCCATTCCCACGTTGTCCCATCGCACGCTTTGATCAGATGCTCATCTTTCCGAAAACCATCCATTTCAGAGACTTGACGCATCTCATCCTCTTCTTCTGACAACTGGCGCAACCTTTCAGCCTCCATCTGTAAGATCTCCTCCTCCCCCATGGCGTATCCACCACCTAGGGAACTCACCGAGGGATCCCCTTTAATCTTGTTCAGAGGCCTCCTGGCAGCTTGCAGCACCTCTCCACTCAGATTGGTCTGAGACCCTTGGTCCACCCTTCGGCCCGAAGTTGAAGACGACGGCTGATACCCATGCTTTTGCAACACGCGTAAAACAGTCACCTCCATTTCACGGTCTATACCACCAGTCGCGTCCCAGTTCCTTTTTTCACCAGGCTTTGGCGATACAGAAACAGCACGTCCTTCAGCTTCAGCATTGCTAACCATATCCACATTGGGATTCATACCCACATTGGGGCCTTCTGCAACCAAGGCTTCTTCCAGATGTTCTTCAGCGCCAGGCATTACCTCTTCCAGCACCGCCCTTTCACCCAGAGACTCAGCTGCACCATTTCCAGCTCCACCATTCTGACCACCATCCGAAGAAGGCTGGAGCCATCGCTTGGGAGAAGGCATTGCTTCTTGATCCCAAAAACCTTAAGAGAACACCCAACCGCAGGGAACCTAATTTGGGCTCATAACCTACGGGGGCAACCGAAAGGGGAAAGGAAAGAATCTCAACCCTTGGTTGCCTAAATGAACTCCCTGAACCGAAGAACACAACACAGATCCAGACAAGAGCACCCGAAGGAGAGAGGGGGATATCCTTACCAAAGTAACCAGACACCAACCCCAACTCCAAACCCCAGGGCACTACTTTTTGCTTTGAACAGCCGTTGTTAGTGACCATTCTTGAGCCACAAAGGTTACCAGGTTCATTGACCCTTTATCCTTCAACACCAACCCTTTTTCACAATACAAACTGCAGCTCCGCATAGGGTTCAGGGTTTCGGCTTTAGGGTTTAGGGTTTTGGGTTTAGGGTTTAGGGTTTCTTGTCAAGTGTGCGGCCCAGAAGCCAAAGCCGCTCTCGGTCGAGGTACATGGCACCTGGCTGTTGCGGCACTTTTGGAAGAGGATGGAGTGGGCCAGAACCACCCTAAACCCTAAACCCTAAACCCTAAACCCTAAACCCTAAACCCTAAACCCTAAAGCCTAAACCCTAAACCCTAAACCCTAAACCCTAAACCCAAACCCTAAACCCCAACTCCTCAACCCTATAGGCACTAGAGGCACTAAAACCTGAACCCTGCTGCGAAAGCTGTGCGCCCAAACAAAGTCTGAGGATGCCGGGCAAACTTGTCCACCCGGTCAAAAGATGACATGTTAACTGCACATTCGGCCTAGAACCTTAGAGCAAAAAGCACCAAAATCCCGAGCCCTACTTGCTGATGGTCAGCAGGCGTGCTTCCTAAACCCTGAGCCCTGAACCCTCTAGGTCCCAGACCCAGAATGCTGCCGCTAACCCCGGTTCCTGGGCTCCCGGCCATGGCTATCTCCCACATTGGGAATGGAAGTTCTCCGCATGATGTCGAAGTTGATCCCGAAGATGTAGAGCCGAGGTCTTGGACCGGGCAGCTCGGGCTTTGGCGCTTAGGGCCAGGATTTAGGGTTTAGGGTGTTTAAGAGTGCTCAGCATGTTTAGGGTTTAGGGTGCTTAGGGGGCTCTTAATCAGGGTGTTTAGGGTTTAGGGTTGAGGGTAGCGTTTAGGGTTAGGGTTTGGGTGTTTAGGGTGTTTAGGGTGTTTAGGGTGCTTAGGGTTTAGGGTTTAGGGCTGCAGGGAGCCTCTGCCTCTCGGTTTTGGGAGAGATTTCTGGGTTGCGCTGAGCACGTCAAGTTTGGAAGGCGGCTGGGAGGTCGATCCTTATCTCACCGCGGGAGGTTGAGGGTTTAGGGCTTAGGGTTTAGGGTTTTAGGTTGACATTTCTTCGCCAAACCCTAAGCCAGTGACGAGAAGAAGCCAAAGGACGAGCTTGAGGTTCGGGGCCTTGTCCCTTGCGCCACATCCCAATCCAAAGCCAACCCAACACCCAAAGCCAAAAAAAAACCCTGAAGCCCTGTTGTAGCCTCAGGCCCGTGGGCCCCTCAACCCCCTTAAATCACAGTTTAGGGTTTAGGGTTCAGGGTTTGGGGTTTAGGGTTTAGGGTTTGGGGTTTAGGGTTTTGGGGCTTGGAGCCTCCGCAAGCGCCCCATCGGAAGCCGCAGGAGGACCTCGTGACCCGAACTCTCGGCGAAGAAATGGATGCGGCTAAGCCTGCCAGGAAGGGTTTAGGGTTTAGGGTTTAGGGTTTAGGGTTTAGCGTTTAGGGTTTAGGGTGTAACTTAAGGTTTTAGGGGATCAAGTTCCTGAACAAAAGCCCCATAAAACCCCCCATAAACACACTAAACAAGCAGGGCGATTTGGGCGTTTTGGGGCGTTTAGGGTTCTGGGTTTAGGGCTAGGGCTTAGGGTTTCAGGCTTCCACATTGGACTGGAGTTTAAGGTTGGAGGGGGTTTGGGGGTTTGGAGGGTTGCGGGCTTTTGGGGTATTCTTACTCAACCTCCCACCCTCTAAACCCTAGGCTCCATAAACCCTAGAAGCACTGTCGAGACATTTCTGCGATGGCACCCTTCTCTCCCCGCCGTGGGGATGAACGCAAGGCACGTCGCAGACTCTTGAACCCCAAAACCGCCTAAAACCGGGGTTCAGGGCTTAGGTTGAAGGTGTTCGGCTGACATTGCCGTGGAAGCAGAGTTGCAACCCAAAACCCTGTAGCCAAATCCTAAACCCTCAACCGGGTTCCTAAACCCTAAGCCCGATTGCTCGGGTAGAAGGGGGGGGGGGGGTAAACCGTGAGGACCACACGAACCCTACAACTGGGGTCATTTACCCATCTGCTACCAGAACTCCTATGAAGGTATATGAACCATGGACCCCTTTAAGACTTATAGGGAACGACTCTTTTGGTTCAGGTCTAGGATTCATCGTCTGGGTTTTACGTAGGGCCTAGGGTGTAGGTGACGTCCTTCGCGGCTACTTTCGCTCAGCCCAGTTGGATAAGGACTGGCAGCTCAGGGTTCTCCGGCGCATTGAGATCGACTTGCTTTAAGGGTTCAGGGTTTGGAGTTTAGAGTTAGTAGTGCTTAGGGCTTAGGATTTAGGGTTAGTAGGGCTTAGGGCTTAGGATTCAAGCACGCCCCGAATGCTCCGGAGCTACCCAGCACTCAGGACATCTACCGGCAACCAGCCGCCGGACTTCATGTCGCCTTCAGGATGCCAGCCTGCCATCGGATCTCGGAGGCTTTAGCGGCGCAGGGTTTACAGGGGAGCCCTAAACCCTAAACCCTGAACCCTAAACCCGAAACCCTAAACCCTACACCTCTGAACCCTGCTAAGGCCCAAGAAATGGCCAGGCAGGCCCCAGATATAGTCGCAGCGGTAGGCGTTGCAGTCCTGCCAGTGGGCGAATGGAGGAAACGAAAGCTCGTCCACAGATCCTGAATCCTTGTAAGCTCTAAACATGCTGAGTCTCGAGTTAGCCTACAAGCAGCATTTTGGATCGCGATATTGGAATTTAGGGTTCCGGCTTGGGATGGGGAGGATTTGAACGGTCTTGAAGGGGTTTCGAGTTCAGGATTTGACCTAAGGCTCCAAAATGTAGTTTCCTTTTTGGGTTAGCTAGAGGGGGCTCTAGTATACTACCCCCAAAAAGGTACTACAGAGGAGCCTTTGGGTAGGCTCAGCTGGACCCGCCTCAGATGGGCTGCGTGTACTCAGGTCCACCTGGATCTGCGTTCCCTTCTGCACCTTGAGGTACCCCATCTCGCGCTCAACAACGGCCGGGTCATACCTGGCGGCCGATGTTCGGGGGGGGGGAGTAGGGGTTTAGGGTTTAGGGTTTAGGGTTTAGGGTTTAGGGTTTAGGGTTTAGGGTCGACTGTGGGCCTGGGACTGCTAAATGCTGCCAAGCTGGCTCGCCGAGCACGTACATCATCGGCCGCGGGTCCTCCTTCACTTTGTCTCTCCACACTTTCATGTAGAGGACCTGCGCAGCCTGAAACTCGTTCATCCTTGGCTCCCACAAAAAGGTGCCAAGCAAACCCGCCAAGCAAAGCCGGACTGCAGCTGATTGCATCTGGGCAACATGGTCGCCTGGGTCTTCTTGCCGTTCACGGCTAGAACGATGTCTCCTCGCTTGTGCGATCTTGGGAGATGTGGGCAAAGCAAGCATCAAGCAGAGACTGTTTAGGGTTTAGGGTTTAGGGTTTAGGGTTCAGGGTTCAGGGTTTAGGGTTTAGGGTTTAGGGTTTAGGGTTTAGGGTTTAGGGTGACGCAAGCCCAAAACCCCCGTCCAGGAGTCAGCATTTGATCCTTCAACTTCTCCAGGCCGTATCTGCGCATCACCTGCGCGGGGGGCTGCGAGGGCCCTCTACACCCTTGCTGGGGTTTAGGGTTTAGGGTTTAGGGTTTAGGGTTTAGGGTTTAGGGTTTCGGGTTTGTCTTTAACAAAACAGGTAAGAACCTCTTGAAAACAAGAAGGGGATGGGAGAAAACATTTTAACAAACCAAAAAAGGGCATGTAATAAACCCTTAAACGCCGTAAGGGGGACATCATGCCACACCTTTCCTAGGCGACGCCATCAAACCTTCTCAGACGGAGGATGCAAAACAAGCTGCCTGGTTCTGCTTCTCGGCGCTGTAGAGAACTTTCGTCACCTCGAAACCCATGAAGGAGCCGTCGGTACGAAACACGGGCTTCTTGTGTATTCCAACCTCGGCAGGGAGCTTCGGGCCTAGGGTTTTAGGGTCTGGCTAAGTGCGACTCGGGGTCACCTTAGCCCTCTTTTGGCATTAAAGAGGGGCTTCGAAGGGAACCCAGGCCCTGAAAAAACAGGGCCTACTCTGCGTCCCGGTTCGTGCGGCTGATGCAGCCCAGGGGCAGTCTCGTCCGGGTTCCGAGACAGCGCAAAGGGAAACTCATAACTCTCGCCATTGCAACATGCAGACATGCCTTGTGTTCACAAGGTGGTAAAACCCCACCACCACCTTGGGAGGACCAAAGGGTTTATGGTACATATAGCACGGGAGAGTTCTAGTAGTGTAGCAGTATGTTGTGGTATGTTCCAAATGTAGGGTTTCTAGCCCCGGAGCTACAAAGTCAAATGCCTAGGTGACCCAGCTTGCCATGCGCACAGGGTTGCTTTTGTGGGGCTTCCTGTCTGAGCAAGACTCGGCAGGCGGCGTCAGTTCTCCACCAACTTGGTTCGAGAGTCAACACATTCGGGCATACCCTCAACCCAAATTAAGCCCTAGACCCTAAACTCTAAACCCAACCCAAGCCGTAAGACCTAAGCTCTAAACCCTAAACCGGGATTTGGGACGAAGGCTTGTGCGCCCAGCTGTGTCACGGGACCGCCTGTGGATCCCTAGTCTCCTATAATATCCCGTGATAGTTTAGGAAGGCGCACGGGGTTTAGGGGCCAACGACTTGCTCTTTTCTTTTCCTGGCCTTCTCACCCCCTATGTAAACCCTAAACCCTCAAAGCCTGCTTGTGACTACCGTCCCACACGCACACACCCGTACTTCAGCAAGGCCTGGGTAGCTTCGTGGTCCCCATGAAGCGCAGCTCCATGGGCAGACCCGCTTCCTAGGAGGCGTGCAGTTGAGGGTGAGGGTTGCTCGGGGCCGGGTGTAGGGTTCAGGGCTTCTATTGTAGAGTTTTAAGGGCGCGGCGGCTTCATGATTGAATCCCGGAAGCAACATCGCCGGGGGGAGGGGGGGAGGTTGAGGTCTTAGAGTCCTCTTCCCAACGCCTTTCATTGGCCTAGGCCTGCCTTACTATTCCCAGCTATCCCTTAATTAGTTGGGCTCTTGGGCAGCAGGGAGTGCACGAACTGTATCTAACCCTTAAACCCTGAACCCTAAACCCGATAAGCCCCTGAAACACCAATGCAGCCCAGCATCTACGCGAATCACATACGAGCTGCGCCCGTATTCGAGGCCTCACCAGTACGATATTTCTTGAATCGAACTGAGTTCTGGGGATTCGAAATGTATGTAAGCAAGAATTCGGGCACAGTGCTAGCAGGGTTCTGAGTATAGAGTTTAGAAGAGGCTTGCATTCAGGTGTTCGAAGACTACGGTTAGCCACACTAGCTTTCCCGAAGAGAGATCCGTTCATTGCGGAATTTGGTAGCTCTATTGAGACCCTTTGCCTTCTGAGCTTTTGGTGATTCACCTCAGGGCTCACGGTTGAGGATTGAAGGCGTCATTTGCTTGCGAAGAGACTGGGTTGCCCAGGAACCTAGGAGTAGAAAGGGTGCCCTTTTGTGCTTAAAGGGGTTTATAAGGGAACCGAATCCCCCCCAAAAGGGAAGAAGGGTACGACTGGGCATCCCAATTAAGAACCAGCAAGTGGGAACGCTGGCAGCAGGAGCATCGCGGCAGTCTGCCGTGCCCGAAACCCTAAACCCTAAACCCTAAATCCTCAACCCTAAACCCTCATCAAACCCCAAAACTTTCAGCACGGAACCCTCTCCTAGCGTCGACATTGGGATCTCGCGTGACTGAGCTGGTCGGACACAAGTTCTAAACTTATCTACTGGTTTAGGGTTCAGGGTTTCCCTAAACCCTGGCCCTGAACCCTAAACCCTAAACCCTAAACCCTAAACCCTAAACCCTAAACCCTAAACCCTATAGAGTTCAGGTTGAAATCTTTAAACCAGCCACCTCGGGCGCAGTCATCATCAAACATGGGCCAAGACTCCTTCAAGCAGGTTGAGAGCGAAGGCTTTTTCGGGATTGGGCCAGGGATTGCCGAGGGTTTAGGTAAGCCAGACTTGTACAAGACAGCAAGTGACCAGAGCTCATGATAAGGGTAGTTCCCTACATAGGGGTACCCCAAAATGCCACCAACATGCCAGAATCATGTTATCATCATCTTTCTTCCTCATAGCATGATCGACTCTGCCTGATACGAGTCATGCTTCACATCTGGCTCCTCGTACATGCCGTCGCTGAGCCTCGTTGCCCGTAGCAATCCCAACTCGCGTCGGTGAAAACCTTGGCTTTGTTTGCTTTGGCGAACTGATCCTGCAGAAATTCTGGGAAACAAGTGCTTACCACAAGGGCGGCAACTGATAAACAGGCCAAACCCTCCTCCCTAAACCCTAAACCCTAAACCCTAAACCCTAGACCCTAGACCCTAAACCCTAAACCCTAAACCCTAAACCCTATTGAGGAAAGCACCAAAAGTGATCCCGGGCCCACACCCCGGAACCAAACCCGACGCCTAAACGAAGGCTCATGCAACTGGCCCCCTTGTGGACAACAATGACATGTTTTGGGCGACCGCATGTCGTGAGGGTTGTGGGTGCTTTTGCATGAGGGCTTGGTATTAATGATGGGGTTTCATTTAAGGCTTCGGATGTAGGGTTGGATTTAACAGTTGTGTGAGGCTGAAGCTTTGGCATTTTGGATCCTCCAGCCACAAGTGCTTTACTGAGGGGTGCCTCCCCTGCCCAGAAACAGCGCGATAGGAAATCGGGGCATGATAGCTTTAGGGATTAGGACCTAATGATTAGGATTAATGCCTGAAGATAAGGGGCTTAGGGATTGGGCGGCTGAGGCTTGATCCGCTCTGCATGATTGTTTGGCAGAGGTGAAGAGGAAAGGGGGAAGCAGCTCCGATGAAATGCTGGGGAAACTCCTCTTCTTTATCTTGTGGCGCATCATGCGAATCACCCTAAACCTTACCCTGATTTTCTACCTTAAGAGGGAAATTGCCGTGATTGTTCCCTACCGGCTGGTGTCTTAACAGGCCCTCTTCTGAGGTTTCCCCTCTTTGAAAGCGCTTTTCAGCTTCTAATTCTGTGGCATTGTATGTGACATGCCCCAAAGGGAGGGGGCCTCACACCCGTCAACCACTAAGCCTTTCAACCTCCGAAACCCAAAACCCCCTCATGAACCCCAAACCAGCTGCCTGGTTAAATCCCGAAAACCCCCAAATAAATCCTTCAACCCCCTAAAAGCCTGAAGTCGAATGAAGCCACGTAAACCCCTACACCCCAAAGCACCCCTTTAGCACCTGAACCTTCAAGCCTGTAAGCCCTAAAGGTTTAGGGTTTAGGGTTTAGGGTTTAGGGTTTAGGGTTTAGGGTTTAGGGTTTAGGGTTTAGGGTTTAGGCAACCTAAGCCCTTGAACCCTTCATACTTCAAACCCTGAACCCTTCATACTTCAACCCCTCAATACTTACTTCCTTGGACTCCCGAACGGATGAGGGCGGGGAACCGCAGCAATCCGGATCCAGGCTTTCCCAGTTCAACAATCGGAGTCGGTCCTGACAAACCTGGCGGCTGACTGCTTGGGGTTTAAGGGGCCGAAGGGCTTAAGGGCTTTAAGGGTTTAGGGTGTGGAGGCTTAGGGATTGGAGGGTTCAGGGTTAAGGCCTTAGAGTTTTGGATGTAGGGTGTAGGGACTGAGACCCGGACTAGCTGACTGCACTACTATACTTCCTATTAAGGTATATGATCGTCAAGGAGGCTCCTTTCGGTTTAGATTGGGGGCATGTGCTTTGGTTTGGGGAGGCTTCGGGGCTTTTCGTGCGGCTCCCGTGTTTTGGGGATGTTGGGGCTTTATTTATTAGAGCTTAGGGTTGAGGGTTCAGGGGTTCAGGGTTGCGGGGTGCTGCCCAAACTTGCTGATGCCAGCTGACCGCGTGTATCTCTCAGAGCCTGTAGCATGCATAGTTGAGGATGCCGCGCTGGATGCTTCAGTCTCTCTGGTCTTGTCAGGCGCAAGCACAGCGTAACTAGCTATTTGAGGGGTTAAGAGCCAAACCCCTGAGCCCTAAACCCTAAATTCTTAGCGGACATTGCAGGCAAAGCGCTGTGAGCCCCCCATCCAGCGTATGCACGAAATGGTCGCCTGGCTGACGAGCGGAGTTTGCGATGTCCGGACAGACCCTAAACCCTAAGCCCTAAACCCTAAGCTCAACTTACCCTAATAACCTCTCCAAACAACAGTCTTTAACCCTTCAATCCACCCTCTGCTGGTTCTCAAGAGGCGCCTTCCGAGCAGTGAGCTGCGGTCTCGTTGGTGCATCGTGGTGGCCAAGCACTGGGGATGTAGGTCGCCAGCAACTTGGTGGGAGAGCTTCTCTTAAAAAGGAGGTTGCGGGTATAGTTGACACAGGCGCAGACACAGACACAACACGGACACAGACAGAGACAGACTCAGAGCACCGAGATACGGAGACACAGAGACACAGAGACACAAAGACACAGAGACACAAAGACGCAGAGACGCAAAGACACAAAGACACAAAGACACAAAGACACAAAGACGCAGAGACGCAAAGACACAAAGACACAAAGACACAAAGACACAACGACACAACGACACAACGACACACACACACACACACAGAGACAGAGAGAGACAGACACAGAGACAGAGACAGACACAGACGGACAGACGGACAGACAAGCACACAGACAGACCCCACACAAGCGGTAAGCCCACAAGCTCTGCAGTCACATAGCTTGGGAGGTTCTAATCCCTATTAAGGACTGTTAGTATAGGGCGAAAAATACACAGCAAAAGTAGTGCCACTCCAAGCAGAGGGGCGAATCCGGAGCTCTGCGCATCGCAGGCGCTGGGCAGCAGCTCACCAGCCGGCAGCGCCACGCCAATCTGGCGCAGCAAGGTGCCATCCAGATCTCGCACCCTGGGCAAGGGTTTCGGGTTTAAGGTTTAGGGTTTAGGGTTTAGAGTTTAGGGTTTAGGGTTTAGGGTTTAGGGTTTAGGGTTTAGGGTTTAGGGAACCCTGGGGGGGGGGCTGGGGGGGGCGCAAGGCTGCAATACCCTGTTGGAACAAGAGCGAAAGACTTACCACGAGAAAACTTGTTCTTCAACTTAGGCCCTGTGCTGCCGTGTGACACGGTACGCTGTTGAACGATGTAGGGTTTAGGGTTTAGGGTTTAGGGTTTAGGGTTTAGGGTTTAGGGTTTAGGGTTTAGGGTTTAGGGTTTAGGGTTTAGGGTTTAGGGTTTAGGGTTTAAAGTTTAGGTTTAGGGTGAAGGGTTCTCCACATTTATTGACCACAAGCCCCAATTCTCCGCACGCTTGGGCTTCGGCCAGGTATGCTGGACGCCAGGACAAATGGGCGGCTTGCCTGCAAATCATCTCTCTTATGAGGAGAAAATCTGCCTCCTAGTTGCTGAGTGGCCTGGGCAAAAAAATTTAAAAACCCTTCAAATATGTTGGTAGGATTGTGTCTACCCCAAAAGGTTAAAGGTTCCCTACTCAGCTACTAACTCCTTCTTTTGATGACGTCGGTGGGCCTTCTTTTTGATGACGTTGGTGGATCTGACAGGCATCTCACAGTGTTTGGCCATTCAGGGCCTGTAGTTGGGGCATAGCCCAAAACCCTAAACATCCGTAAGCCCAAACCCTAAACCCCAAACCCTAAGCCCTAAACCCTAGGATTGTGGGAGCTTGACCTTGGGTTGCACTCTGAAAACTCAGCACTGCGCGCTGCGACATGCTTGAGATGATGACCCTAGCTGCCGCTGATACTTCGATGGCGAAACTTTTCTCGTGAACGCGTTGGCTGAAAGTCCAGACCTTAAACCCTAAACCTTAATGTTGGACTGGCTTTAGTGAGAAGGGGCACTATTCTGCGATGTTCCGGAAATCCTATAGGGGACCCCCCATTGTTTAGGGTGGTCCTCAATTATGCGATGTTTGCCGGCCGGGGTTGAAGGGCGGGGGGCCGGGGAGCCAAAAACTAAAAACAGTTTTGAATAAGAAACTCCGGAGTTTTTTGTGTCCAGCCTTATTTAAATTCCATTTAAAATTTCATTACGAAACAGGCCCCCAAACAATTTTCCAAGGGAGTAGCCCACGAGCTGCCCTGATTCGCTTTAGCAAGTTGTTTCGGTGGTCCGCATTTATGCGGAGCCCCGGCGACCGTGGAGCTACAAAGCCTGGAAAGCTTAGACCCTCAAGCTTCAAGGCTTCCCCTCAACCCTCAACCCCTAGCCGCCCTACCCCCAGCCCCGTCCCAGCCCCAGCCCACACTATTCAGGATCCCCGAAAACCCCAAAATTGTTTGGGGGGCGGGGGGGGGGGGGGGGGGGGGGGGGACCCCTACGTACTAAAGCGAGTCCAACATTAAACTGCAGACACGAAAAACTCGTCGGAAACCCGAAACCCTAAACCCTAAACCCTAAAACCACCCTAAACCCTAAACCCTAAACCCTAAACGGAGAGGGTCCGTCCCCGACCCAGGCCGGGCCTTCGATTCCCAGC
Source organism: Symbiodinium natans (assembly GCA_905221605.1). Lineage (NCBI taxonomy): Eukaryota > Dinophyceae > Suessiales > Symbiodiniaceae > Symbiodinium > Symbiodinium natans. Next base: position 114,032 of record CAJNDS010002393.1, on the reverse strand, counting down.
TTCGTCCGCAAAATGTCCTTAAGCACAAAGCTCCCTTTCAGGGTTTCAGGTTTAGGGTTTAGGGTTTAGGGCATTGGACTAAACATAGACATATGTACTCCCATTGTTGGTTCTCATGCTACAAGTTGTAAATTCTTTTCAAGTCATTGGCCTCGCCGTTCCGGCCCTACGTTCAACTCGGGATGGCAAGGGATGGAGGGGATAGGTTGGCAAGCTGAACACTAGAGACAACATATACTGTCACATACCTTAGACTACAATAATTTCTAGTAGGTATATGAACCATAAACCCTTTTAGGATCTAAGGGTGACCCTAAATCTCTGAATACTGACCAAGTTGCAGAAGCGAAGGGGTGCCGAGAGCACGTTGCCTCGCCCGGATACCTGCGTGCACGAGACCATGCCTTCTTTAACCGTAATATACACCAGCCCCAGCAAGAAGCACCCTGAACCCCAAAACCCTAAACACTAAACCAAGCTTCGCAGCCATCCCGGTTTCGGGGATACCAGAAAAGTATGCAGCAGGGGAGATTCCAAGTTCTGATTGTTTCCAAATGGTGCAGTTATCTGACGCTGGCTGGGAGGGATTGCCAAGGATTGAACAATACAGACTGCACGTAAAGGGTTTCGGGTTTTGGGTGGGGACCAGTGCACTTGCCACTCATCTGGCATGGTGGCATGGGAGTTTCTCTGAACCGTCGTTCTGAAGACGAAACGGCTTACCGCAGACGAGACTTGCGTGTGCCTTCGCCCAAAACGCTGCTGCAAGACAAAAGCCCCAAATCTCAAAACCAAACTCCATAAACCCTATACGCTGAACTGAACCCTAACCCCTAGAGCGCCTCCACCAAGGCTCGAGCAGTATGCGGGTGTTGGTGTACATCTGGTCAAACCTTTGCTGAGGGTCGAAGGCAAAGCCCACACCGACCAAACCGCGAATGGGTTGCGAGTTCCCTAGGCTAGCGTTTTCTCAGGCTTTAAGATATGAGTACGTCTCTACGTTAGGGTCCCTTTTTGGGGTCCCCCTTTTTGGCACGACACCATGTAAAAAGGAGCCCCCGCACGGGATCCTAATTTAGAGACCTACCCAGATCCCTGCCTCCCTCTCCCGTATCTTGTATACCTAGCCTTGGCGAGGAGAATCTCGACTCTGTGCCCTGGTTCAAAAGACGTTTGGGATTTAGGGTTTAGGGTTTAGGGTTTAGGGTTTAGGGTCTAGGGCTACCCTAACCCTAAACCCCAAACCCCAAACCCTAAACCCTAAACCCTAAATCCTTACCCTAAACCCTAAACCCCACTTCGAGCTTCGCCCGGTGACCGGTGGGGGCCCTCCGACGTCAGCGAAGCGTTGGTCACGTACTTTGGCATGAAGCTGCCGTCCGCCTGGGCTTAGGGTTTAGGGTTTAGGGCTTAGGGTTTAGGGTTTAGGGTTTAAGGTTTAGGGTTTAGGGTTTAGGGTTTAGGGTTAGGGATCAGGGATTTAGGGCTTAGGGTTTAGGAACTCATGGTTTGAGGTTTAGGGACTCACACGGGTTTAGGGTTGTAAGGGTTTTGGGATGTGTTGGGCTTTGGGGTTTCGGGCTCGGCGTGGAGGATTCGTCGCGGGGTTTAGGGCGCCAAGAAACACGCGCTTTGGGGCTGCGGAAAAAATCACTCCACTCAGCAAGCGCTTGCCCGACCTGGGAATAGAATGTCTTACTTAGCAATGGCAAGCTGAAACCTAGCTATACTCCCCTTAGAGCCTTAACAAAAATATTCCCAAGGGTGATGTAGCTAGAAGGTTCAAGCGGACCGAGGCAACCGCCCATGTCAGGCCGCGCACTTCCTTGGGATCCAGGCCGGCAGGTGCATGGGCAGCATTTCGGGGGGCCCTTGTGCCAGCATCCCCCTGCTGATGTTCGACTTCAAGAAAAGAGGGCAGGTGCGTAAGAAGCTCTAGGGTTTAGGGGTTTTCGGGTGCAACTTATTGGGCTTAGGAGGGCTGTAAGAGTTGAAGGTTTGGGGTTCATGAGTTGGTCAAGGCCAGTGGCAAGAATAGGATTCCAGTCGCGAGAGCTCGGGTTGTTGGCAATCCCCACCGAGCGCAGTCCGCAGTCCTCGCCGCACCCTATTTAAACCCTGAACCCAAAAAACACTCTGAACCCTCTAAACTCTCTAAACTTTAGACTCTAAAACCCTATAAACCCAAGCAGAGGAGGAGGAGGAGGGGCACACTGTCAGCAATGAAAGCAGCACTTGTACCCAAGGAGCTGAAGCCTGAAGCCTTCCAAGCCAGTGCTTTGGATCCAGGCTGTGGTTGGGGTTTCGGGGGTAAGGATTTTGGGTTGAGGGTTTGGGTTTAGGATTTAGGGTTCTAGGGTTGGGAAGGGGTTTGGGGCTTCGAATACTTTAGGGTGCTTTTGTAGGCCTAAGCTGGGACCAAGTAACCTCGAACTCCTCAAAAGGGATGAAGGGTTCACTGGAAGATCTGGTTAGCAAGCTACAAGTATCACTGTCAGTAATGGGTTTTTGGAGAAACCTAAACCCTGGACCCTGAACCTAAACCCTAAACCCCCTAGGCCACAAACACCAAAACTTGACTCTTAAAACCCTACACCTCCAAACATCCCGAACCACTCCGAAAAACCCGACACCTAAGACTCCAAACACACGCCCCTTGCAAATTCCATACCTGGCCCTACACAACTCCCCCGAAAACCCTAAACCCCAAACCCCAAACCCTAAATCCCTCCAAAAACAGGAGCCCATAAGCTGCCTCGGCATGGAAAGCCCCAAAGTTCACGTCTTCCAGGCGGAAGACGGACATCCTTCTTTTTTGTTGGAGAAAAACAGGGTTTAGGGTTTGGGGTTGGGGTTTAGGGTTTAGGGGTTAGGGTTGAGGGTTTAGGGTTTGTTTAGGGTTTAATGAGGGTTCAGGGTGTGAGGGGGGGGGGGGGGGGGGGGGGGCGAGAATGTGGGTGGGGTTTAGGGTTAAGGGCTTGGAGCTCGGATTTAGGATTTCGGGCTTGGGTTTTCATTTTGGGGTTTGTGGTTGGGGGTTGGGTCGGACTTGCGTCGGTAGGGTGTAGCGTTGAGGGTGGCTGAATGAAGGTTCACCAAAAAGGTGGAAAAGGCCGCATACTGAGTACCCCAGACCATACACCGAACTAAGCCCAAGCTCCACTGGAACCCTAAATACCTAAACTCTAAACCGGATTGAGCCCCAAACATCCCTAAACCCTAAAGTGTCCGGGTGTTCGGACTAAGGCCCAAATGGTTTAGGGTTATGGGCTGTGGTTGTTTTGGCTTCAGGGAGTTGGTGGCTTTTGGGACTTTTGGGTTAAGGGGGCTTAGGTTAAGTTATGCAGGGCTCATGGTGGCGTCATGCGTTCCAGGTTGGGACGTTCACCAGTCCTTAATCGGGATTGTCATTATAGGTACTAATCGCTATTAAGGACTGCTAGTATACGGGTGTGTGTTGTTGAGACCCTAACCCCTAACCCTAAACCCTAAACCCTAACCCCAGATTGTCAGGTGTGAAAAGAACCACTGGCACTCTTCAGCACGCCAACAGCCTTCAAGTCTGCTCTGCCCTCTTGTCACTTCTCCAAAATATGGTCCCTTTTGAGCTCCTTCAGTAGCCCCGAGTATAATCCCTACTAAGGACTGTTACTGTTAGTATAAGGGGGAACATCCCAAGTCAAGTCACTTCTCCAATGTTTTTGGTCCCTTGTAGGGTCCTTATAAGGCGACCGCCCCCCTCTGATGTAGGGTGTGACAATTTCGAGAACGGACAATCTACTCTTGCGGGCTTGGGGGGTGGGTGAACCCTAAACTCTAAACCCTAAACCCTAAACCCTAAACCCTCTGAAACCCTAAATCCTCTGAAGCCCTAAACCCTAAACCCTAAACCCTAATTAAACCCTAAACCCTAAGCCCTAAGCCCTAAGCCCTAAACCCTAAACCCTAAACCCTAAACCCTAAACCCTAAACCCTAAACCCTAAACCTCCCAAATGGCCTGGATCCACGCGTGCCGTAGCGGTACTCCCAGGGCATCGCGCAGGTGCGGTCCGGGAGGTTCACGAGGGGACAGGCGCGCAACACAGGGCCATCCTGAAATCCAGAGAGCTGGCCATGTTTGCTCATGGCCTCGTATCTCATCACTTAGTTGGGTTTTGGGTTTTGGGTTTAGGGCTTAGGGTTTAGGGCTTAGGGTTTAGGGTTTAGGGTTTAGGGTTTAGGTTTTAGGGTTTAGGGTTTAGGGTTTAGGGTTTAGGGCTAGGGTTTGGGACTTAGGGGAATTCTGTAGGTTCAGGGCTTGAGATTTCTGGTGCAGGTGCATCTTACGGCTTCGGCTTGGCAGCCACAGCTGATCACGGCTGGCCTCGCACGTCTTCCCACGATTGGTGATGATGGGCAGAAGGATGCCGACCTAGAAGCAACTAAAAAAACAAAAATGAAACAAAGCTCTAAAAAAACCCAAAACCCTAAGGGTGCTGGCGCTTCGTTAAACGCACACCTGCAACATGTCATACGCCCAACCTCCTTGGACCCCGTCCTCTCATGATTCGAAGGGTTTGCCCTCAGAGATGCGACGTCAGTGAGGGCTTCCTTCAGCAAACCCTATTTCCGCTCTAACCCGCTGTGCTGATTACCATACGACGAGCGAACCGGATCGAATCTCAATGCGACAAAGTTGAGCTTGCCAAGGAACTGATAGAATAGAAAAACTTCCTACATGAACCCTACCCCTAAACCCTGCACCCTATCTAGACCCCTAAACTCCCCACCGCCCCTCATGGAAAACAAGCAGCTCTTCGCACGCCAGGTCCAGGTACCGAGGCGCAGCCAGAGGGGGAGGCCTGCATCGTGCTGAGGGATTGGGGTTCAAGGTCCCTGAACCCAAACCCGAAACAAACCCCCAAACCCCAAACCCTAAACTGTTTAGGGTTATAGGGTTTTATAGGGTGGCTGGGGACCCTAAATCCTTATCCTATAGGCCCTAGATTTAAAACCTACGTCCTGAATCTTAGAAACGCCTTAGCCCCAAGAACATGCGCTCTGAAAACCCCAGCTCCCTGAAACCTCTGAACCCCGACACCCTAAACCCTGCACCCCAAATCCTAAACCCTAAACCCTATAAACCCTAAACCCGAAACCCAAAGCAAGCGGAATCCGTGGCCTCCCCCGGGCCCACGGCCAGGCATTGGAGCGAGGCGTTACAGGTGGACAGCGCTGTGGAGCCGTATACCTGCTCTTCGCGTTCTGTGTCCTTTTTTGGGGTTTAGGGTTCAGGGTTTTGGCGGGGGGGGGGGGGGGGGGGGGGGGGGGGGGGGGGGGGGGGGGGGGGGGGGGGGGTGAGGGCTTTTTCGGGGCTTTGGGCCTCAGGCGTTGGAGTTTTTCGGAAGTCAGGGTTGGGCTTTTGAAGGTTTCGGGGTGTAGTTTGGGTTTAGGTTTTGGTGGGGCGGTGGCTTTCGCTGCATGGGTTAAAGATAAGGTCCCGCACGGAAAAACTTGGGCATACCCTAAAAGAAAGTAAAGGGCATGCCAAAGCCCTTCCATATATTCTCCCTTTGTAGCCTAAGGGGAATGGGTTTGGGGGTATTGCTCCTGGATTCGTAAGAACCACTGGGGCGCGCGCCTTGCTGTCACGCATGGTGAAGTGGTGGTTCATGTCACCCATCTGCCGATGGAACGTTCCCGTGATGCCAATGTGATTGTCGAAGACCTGCCTTGCGCACGGCAGACATGTGATGCAACATGGGGACTTCCGAAAATTCTGGGTCCCTTTTGGGGGGGTTCCTATGATAATGATTATGGTGTTCAGGGATTTTGAAGGATATATGGTTCAGCCCCGGCGGCCCCCCCCCCCCCCACCCCCCCCCCCCCACCCCCCCCCCACCCCCCCCCCCCCCCACCCCCCCCCCCCCCCCCCCACCCCCCCCCCCCCCACCCCCCCCCCCCCCACCCCCCCCCCCCCACCCCCCCCCCCCCGGATGGGGTACTAAGATGATACCCCCCCCCCCCCCCCCCGGGGTGTGGGTTGGGGGGTTGGTTTTTTAGGGTTTTAGGGTTTGGTTTAGGGTTTAGGGTTTAGGGTTTAGGGTTTTAGGGTTTTAGGGGTTCAGGGTTTAGGGTTTTAGGGTTTAGGGTTTAGGGTTTAGGGTTTAGGGGGTTTAGGGTTTAGGGTTTAGGGTTTAGGGTTTAGGGTTTCCCCGCGGATGGGGTACTAAGATGATACCCCCCCCCCCTGTGGTGTGGTTGGGGGTTGGTTTTAGGGTTAGGGTTTAGGGTTCAGGGTTTTAGGGTTTAGGGTTTAAGGTTTAAGACTTAAGGTTTAGGGTTTTAGGGTTTCGGGTTTAGGGTTTAGGGGTTTAGGGTTTAGGGTTTTAGGGAGGGGTAGACTTGGGGGGGGGGGGACCATGGGGGGGGGGGGGGGGGCCGGGAACGCCCGACGCTGAACCATATATAAGGGGGTCGAAAGTCAACTTTGCGACGTCGTTCCCTTGAGCAGCAAGACAGGCCGACTTTTAGCTGCTTTTCAAGCTGCACGTCGGAGACTTCCATGTTGGCGGGTTGATCCTTAGGCTAGGCACGTGGCGTCACATTCACAGCCCGAGCATGGTGCTGTCGACATCACAAGTGAGTTGGCAGGCTCTTCGGCAAACAGCAAAGTACCATATAAATAAGGATTGTGTGTATCGTAACATGTATGCGCGTATATACCGTATAGATGTATGGGTATCACGTATACACGTGTACAGAAACCATCAACACGAGCACCAGTCGCACGGCCCGTTTTAGCCAATGCCATACCCCTGAACCCTGAACCCTGAACTTCTCAGGCCAGGCAAGCATCCACAAAGAGGATGCCGATGTGCGCGTTCTTCCAAGCCTCCATAGCCCAACTGCTTCAGAGTCAGACTGAGTCGTAGAGATAAGATAGGGGCCTTTCATTTGGACCAGGGCTTCCGGGTGGTTTTTGTTTGCCGCTATGTGGGGAGTATTTGGGCATGACATTAGTCCGGCAGGTAGGGCTCCTGTCTTGTGTGTTGGTCGGCTTTGAGATCTTGACTTGTAGTTGTAGGCGCGTGTGCCCTTGTGCTGTCAACGTAGCCCCTTCGTAGCCCAAACTGAAGCCTAGTTGCTGAATACAAAAAAGGTTAGCCTGTCAAATATGATAGGACCACATATCCCCAAAATGTTAAGGTTACCAGTGACTATATCAAAAAAGAAGGGTTGCCTTTTTTGGGTTGGAACCTTGAACCAAAAAAGGAAAGCGTACCACTTGGCTACCAAGGCTACTAAGGAAGACGAGGCACAAACCTACGCCCTGAACCCTAAACCCGAAACCCGAAACCCTAAACCCGAAACCGTAAACCCTACCCCTAAAAAGGACGAGGTGCCCGCATGTGCTGGAGGTGCACGCAGTCGTAAGCATCCTGGCAGCTAGCTGGGCCACCCCCTGCCGTGGAGCAGGATCTGAGGATGAAGAAGCCCACAAGGCATCCTGGCTTGGAGGGTTTAGGGTTTAGGGTTTAGGGTTTAGGGTTTAGGGTTTCGGGTTTAGATGTCACTGGAAGGCAAAGCGACTGCAATGTTTCCTGTGAAGTTGGAGATGTCAGAGGCTGCTACAGGGCTGACATGTCACGCCTAGGGTCCCTAAACGAGCGCTTAGGGGTTAGCATCCTGAACCCGAAAAAACCCTAGAACCCTAAACCCATAAACCCTTGAACCCTGAACCCTTCCACCCATAAACCCTTGATCCCCTAAAACCTAAACCCTAAACCCTAAACCCTAAACCCTAAACCCTAAACCCAAAACCCTAAACCCCAACGGGGGCAGGATCCTGAACCATGCGCTGCTGCGGACAAGATGCCGAAAGCCTCGTTCGGCAGGTTGAGGGTGGCATCCCCAGCCTTGCGGTTAGGGGGTTAGGGGTTTGGGGTTTGGGGTTTAGGGTTTAGGGTTTGGGGTTTGGGGTTTGGGGTTTAGAGTTTCGGGGTTTCGGGTTGCCCGAGCTGTGGCAAGAGGTTTGCTTAGACAACCCCGCACGAATTCTGCCCAGCTGCCCGTCCTCCCCGCAACAAGAGCCCCGAATTGAATGGGAACTCTCTCTCCTTAGGGGTGCCTAATGAGTATTGGGGCCTTTCTCAATCGGAAGAGGGTTTTGGGGGGTAGTATGGTCTAGTTATAGGTACCACAAGGGAATACTGTTGGTAATTCTTCCGACCCCTAGGGGGGTGGGAGGGGATTTATCGATGGTCTTCGGGGCAGCACAAGGCCTGCTGCTGCGCTTCATCGCAGGTATGTGGCCGCAGCAAGAAGCCGATGTCCTGGTTGCGGAGAGCTTAGAGCTTCAGGGTTGGGGGCCCCAAAGTTGGGGGCTTTAAGGGAGAAGGGTTTAGGGTTTAGGGCTTTGGGTTTAGGGTTTAGGGTTTGGGCTTTAGGGTCTGGGCTTCAGAAGATTAAGACCAGAAAAGGTTCGCCTTGAGGATACGTTCAGCACGCAGATTAGGCCCATCATCTCGCGAGGTGACCCGAGCTTCCTATTGTAGTTCCTGAGTCTCCATCACGCCTTCGGCAATCCCTGCAGCAAACCTCAGCCACACACCTAAACCCTAAACCCTAAACCGTAAAACCTAAACCCTATAAACCCTAAACCATAACCCAGAAAACCACCCCAAAGCCATCGCTTCAGCTTCTGGCCTCGCATCCTGCGACGACATTTCCAGCGAACACCGGCGGCTTTGCCTTTTTACGTGGGGTCTCACGTGAACTCTCAAAATTTCGGGTTTCGGGTTCAGGGTGTCAGGGTCTGCAGGGCTTCAATGAGTCCAGAGGACCCTGAATTCGAACATCCCTATAATTCAAGCCCACATTCAACAGCAGCCTACAAAACAGCGCACTGCAAAAACACAGCCTCCAACAGCGACTGCGCGCCCTACGATCCGGCTGGCACCCGTGCGACCCCCCAAAACCCAAAACCCAACTCCCTAAACCCGAATCCCTAAACCTGGAAGCCACCGAAACCCTAAACCCGAAACCCTGCACCCCAAACCCCAAATCCCTAAACCCTAAACCCTCTAATCACCCTAAACTCCTCGTGCCTTATGAACCCTAGAAGCCAAAAACTCGCAAAAAACTCCGCCTCAGACAGTCCAAGCAGCCTGAAGCTGAAACACAGACATCGGCTCCTCAGAACTCTCTAATATATAGGGACATTAATAATAAGAATAGGGTGAAGAAGGTGAACAGGGTGCAGGGTTTAGGGTTTAGTGTTTGGGGCTTAGGGTTGGGGATAGTACAGGGGCCTTAGTATCTGGAATAGGGTTTTGGGGGTGATTAGAGTATAGTTATATAGGGACCATAGAGAATATTCAGTTCTTAGTAATTGTTGCGACCCCCGTAATATCCCTCTCTCTCTCGCTCTCGCTCTCTGTCAATGTCTCTGTCTCTGTCTCTGTCCCTGTCCCTGTCTCTGTCTCTGTCTCTGTCTCTGCTCTCTCTCGCTCTCTCTCGCTCTCTCTCGCTCTCTCTCTCTCTCTCTCTCTCTCTCTCTCTGCGAGTCGTCAAAACGATGGGGAGAGTTTGGGGTTTCGGGTTTAGGGGTTCAGGGTTCAAGGGTTTAGGGTCGGGCGGGGCAAGGGCAGTGCATCGTTGTTTGCACAAGCTGGCGCATAACAGGCAGCATCTAGAGCGAGGCCAGACAGCACGCGTTCTTGTCCCCAACGATTGGTTTGGTATGGATGACCAATCCCCGACTATTTGCTTATGAATCTCCCAAAAAATGAACAAACGTTCAGCCCTTTCAGGGAAATATGGTGATAAGTGATAACTATTGTCCTTTTTTTGCCGGGGGGGGGGGGGAGCGGTTCTTACCCTAAACCCTAAACCCTAAACCCTAAACCCTAAACCCTAAGAAACCCCTAAACCCAACAGGTTCTGGCATCTTCCTAAGGGGCATTGCTGATCAATGCTGGCCAGCGTCGTACGGAAGCCCCAGGGACACCCGCTCGGGAGCCCGGCTGGTGGCAACAGCCTTGAGCTGCACCCAACAGACCGAAACCCGAAGCCCTAAACCCTAAACCCTAAACCCCTAAATCCCGAAATCCCTAAATCCCTGAATCCCTAATCCCTAAATCCCTAAAACCCTAAACCCTAAACCCCCGTGTGGCTGGAAAGCTGGGACTCAATCCCCTGACCCCAAACGAACTCGAAGCTATCAGTTTGGGTTTAGGGTCTAGGGCTTCTGAGGGCAAAAGGTTTAGGATGCCGCGTCTCTGCAGAGATGCACTCCGAGGTACGAGGTTTTGGAGGATGAACAAAGGCCCAACGTTCATGTCGGCTTTGATCACCGGCCCCCTGTCGCAGGAAGGTGCACCCTACAGCCTAAAGCCTAAACCCTAAATCCTATTCGGGTCACATAGGAGAATGCGTAGCCTCATGTTTAGGGCATCCAAAAAGCTCCTAGGCCTATGGGGCTTATAGTTCTGGGGCTTATGGAGCTTACCAGGCTTGTCGGGCTCATGGGGCTTATAGGGCTCTCTTATTGGGCTTTCAGCTTAGGGCTTTTCGGGTTTCTAGCTTTAGGTTTAGGGTTTAGGGTTTAGGGTTTTAGGGTTTGGGGTTTTAGGGTTTGGGGTTTAGGGTTTAGGATTTAGGGTTTAAAGCATTACGGGTTCCAAGAACCAGTCCACCAGTCCACGAAGTCTCCCACCCCCATCCCCCAGAACCTCGTGTTAACGAAGACGCTGTTGACCAGATCCATCCCCCAGCTGCCCAGCACGTCGATGGCACCCATGATACCTTGGGCTCAGGGCGCTTTAGTGTTAGGGTTTTGGGGGGTTAGGGTTTAGGGGTTTAGGGCCTTTGGGGTTTAGGGCTGCTGGCGACTTGAGGATAAGGGGCTGCGCTTCTGGCACTGGGCCACATTGAGCCCTCAAGCTCTCACGGCTGCACCCGCGGAGGTCAGAGCCCAGCTTTTGGTTCCGTTTGGGGTTTAGTCTTTTATAGGGACGTTATGGATTTTAGGGCTATTTTGGGGGGGTTTAGCGATTAGAGGGTTTAGAGGGTTTAGAGGGTTTATGGACTTAAAAAAGGTTGAAAGTGGGGTGGGCCGGGTGCACCGGCCGGCCGCGCCGTGCGGATATTCAGCGTTAACTGCTCTGAACTGGAAAGCCCACAACCCTAAACCCTAAACCCTGAACCCTCTCTACTATATATATATATATATAGAAATATGTTTATTTCTGGATTTATTTGAACCTCCGAATTTGGCCGCTTTATTTTCCGACTGTGGCCCAAAACCAAACTAAAGGCTCATCGAAATTCCGAATTCGGCCGGCTTCACCTTCCGGATTTGGCCACTCTATTCTCCGAATTTGGCCGCTTTATTTTCCGAATTTGGCCGCTTTTTGTTTCCGAAGTTGGCCGCGAGCTTGGCCGTTTTTTGCTTTCTCAATGTTCTGGGAAAGCTGCACCATAAACCTGCTCGACCCGGAGTGCTGAACCCTAAACCCTACACCCTGTGCTGAACCCTAAACCCTACACCCTAAACCCTGAACCCTAAACCCTTAGTGTTGAGACTGCTTGGGAAATTCACCCCTAAACCCCGCCAAAATGAGGCCGAGGGGGCTATCGGAGAAGGAAAGTCCCTCCAGGTAGGGGCTCGGCAGGCCTCCTGGCAAAGCTTGGGGGGGGGGGGGGGGGGGGGGGGGGGGGGGGGGGGGGGGGGGGGGGGGGGGGGGGGGGGGGGGTTTAGGGTTTAGTTTTAGGTTTTTAGGTTTAGGGTTTAGGGTTTAAGGGTTTAGGGTTTAGGGTTTAGGGTTTAGGGTTTAGGGTTTAGGGTTTAGGGTTTAGGGTTTAGGGTTTAGGGTTTAGGGTTTAGGGTTTAGGGTTTAGGGTTTAGGGTTTAGGGTTTAGGGTTTAGGTTTAGGGTTTAGGGTTTAGGGTTTAGGGTTTGGGGTTTGGGGTTTGGGGTTTGGGTTTGGGTTTAGGGTTTAGGGTTTAGGTCTGCCACTCGGGTTGCCACATGTCCTACTGCATCTGATAGACTCCATGCGTTTTGCTTCAAAATTCAGCTTGCACCCTCAACCCTGAACCATAAGCCTGAACCCTAAACACTAAAGCCCAAACCCCAGCCCCCCACTCCCCGCGGGTCCGTAGTAGCCATCCGGCTGGTAGAACTGAAGGGCAGGGAAGCCTCCAGTTTAGGGTTTAGGGTCTAGGGTTTAGGGTTTAGGGTTTAGGGTTTAGGGTTTAGGGTTTAGGGTTTAGGGTTTAGGGTTTAGGGTTTAGGGTTTAGCGCATACTCATCATCTCAACTGGGTTGCTGGGTGCTAGGGCTGCTCTTGAATTGAACTGTGTATGCACCTACTTCTGGCGTCTGAAACCATACCCTAAAACCCTACAGGTTTAGGGTTTAGGGTTTAGGGTTTAGGGTTTAGGGTGTAGGGTTTAGGGCTTAGGGTATATGAAGATGGGGACCAGCCCTGAACTCTTCAGCCAGGCCGCGTGTGTCCGCAGTTAGACCATCCTGTCCACCCCGGTTGAGCTGGACCCACGACATAGACCTGTCGAAATCCTAGATCCTAAACAAGAACCCAAAACCCTAAACCCTAAACCCTAAAGAACCCTCAACTCTAAACTCGAAATCCTAAATCCTAAACGCTAAAGCCTAAAATCTAAACCCTGTTGAGCACTGCATGGCTAGTAGAAAGAGATATGCTGATGCAGTTTCCTTTTGCGTGGCTCACGCTGGGGCTTTGGTTACACTACAGAGTCTAGGGTAGTGTGCCCAGGAATCCTACTAAGATCTCTACTTTTCTGTTGTCCATCCATCGATCGCCTCTGCCCCCTGCCACCGCGGCGCGTCCGAGGCTCCCTGACTGAGAGCCTAAACTAAACCCTGAACCCTGAACCCTAAACCCTGAACCCTGAACCCTGAACCCTAAACCCTAAACCCTAAACCCTGAACCCTAAACCCTAAACCCCCCCCGGGTGCAATCTGTAGCCAGGGAACACGAAGGATGAGCCGGAGGCCAGCATGTGGAAGCCGAACCACTCTCCTTCGGGGCATTGGGTTGTAAGGAAACGGCTTAGGGTTCTTGGGGGGGTTTAGGGTTTAGGGTTTAGGGTTTAGAGTTTAGGGTTTAGGGTTTAGGGTTTAGGGTTTAAGGCTTAGGGCTTAGGGTTTAGGGTTTAGGGAAGCAACCTCGACCAGACCTTTGACTCGCCACCTTGCCTCCATGGCCAGGGATGGGCACATCCCGCTCTGGATCGGGGAACTTCTCCTGTGAGGATGCCCAAAAGCCCAAAGCTGTTTGGGGTTGAGGGTTTTAGGCCTAAACCCTAAACCCTAACCCTAACCCTAAACCCTATACCCTAAACCCTAAACCCTTAACCCTTAACCCCAGGGGTTTGTTGTTCTGGCACCTGACGCCCGGATCCCCAAACATTGTTTCTTGCCTGCAAAAGAAAGCCCAGATGCCGATAACCACTCCCCCGGCATATCGCAGAGAAACGAAGGGTCTGAACCATAAATGGGCACTTCCCAAAAAAAAGTACCCGTAATCTGCCCCAAGAATACTCTAATCCTTCTTATAGGAACCCCCAAAAAAGGTACCCAGTTGTTTTTGGAACCCCCATATCGGAATTCGGAGCGTCAGCCCTCATCGTCTCACGAACTGACACTTTCCGATGCTAGCAGAGAGGCCACGGGTGGCATCAGAACACAAAATTTCATGGACCCCCCCTGCCCCCATGTCGGGAAGTGCTCTTCGGGTGCTGAGGGCGTGGTCATTTTTGTGTTCTACAGGGTTCTTTCCCGGTCGCTTCTGAACTAAAAGTTTTTCTGAAGAGGTCGAGACGAACAGCAACAGGTTCTTACGGTGATCATGCTGTCAACCATTGCAGACTAGCAGCTGCACCAGTAAGTGCTTCTTCCGTGGTCACAAGGAGGCTACGGCTCACCTTCGCAGGTTGGGATTCGGATCAAGATCTTGGAGAGCCAAGCAGACGCTCATGACACCTGTTTCAAATCGCAATACCTACCTCAGAAGATTCTGCAGCTGCTGCTGCCCTAAACCCTAAACCCTAAACCCTAAACCCTAAACCCTAAACCCTAAACCCTAAACCCTAAACCCTAAACCCTAAACCTGTAACAGAGCCCAGTCTACGCAGCAAAGCCGCCAAGGCCACGATCGTCCGCACGGTCAGGCTTCCACTGTTATCTCGGAAGGCCTGCGTTGTGAATTCATGCGCTTGGGATGTTCAGGGCTTCGCAGGTGTGAAGTTCTAGAGTCCGAAGGTAGCTATCTAACTACGAAATGTAAACATATGTGTATATATATATATATGTATATATGTATAGGTATCGCTACTAGTATTAATACTGTATTACACTATATTAGGTCTCCGGGTTTGCGGTTGGTTCCGCACGGCGAGCTTGGGGACTGCAGGAAAACAGCCATGAATGAAGCCTGGCCTCCGTGACTCTGAACCCTCAACCCTCAAGGGTTTAGGGTTTAGGGTTTATAGGGTTTAGGGTTTAGGGTTTAGGGTTTAGGGTGTAGGGTTTAGGGTTTAGGGCCAAAGTTTGGGGTTTAGGGTTGAACCCCAAAACCGGCTTCTGCTACCAGTCCCAGCACAGTCGGGGGCCGAAGCAACCGCGAAGCTTGGGAAGATCACTCCTCTTACCTTGCCTGGGGGAGGGGTAGAAGTAGGGTTTAGGGTTGATGGTTCACAGTCAGAGTTGTATACTAACTGGGCATAACCGGTTGGTTTAGGAGTTCAATGCTTGAAGATTCCGCTTTCCGGGCAGCTATATTTATAACCTCCCCAAGTGTATTCTGTCACTTGCGCCTCGCCCGCGAAGTGGTGCTTCTCTAGAGGCCGGTCCAGTATGATCTCCTCGGATTGGGAGCTTCGGGGGATGGAACGAAAAAGAGAGCTAAACTAAACTGATGGGATGCTCTCACCCCTCAACCCAAAAACAACCACATGCCTCTGTCCTACAACCTCCCAAGTCTACTCCCTAAACCCCAAACCCTAAATAAACCCGAACCCCCAAACCCTAAACCCTAAACCCTAAACCCTAAACCCTAAACCCTAAACCCTAAACCCTAAACCCTAAACCCTAAACCCTAAACCCTGAACTCGAAAGATCTTCGCTGGCACTACGAGTCGATGCCGCCGCACGCCGAGGCTCTGTGGAGGGCGCGTAGAAGACGACGCTTGTGATGATGCGCCGCTCGGTTTGGGTATCCTTACCCCAGGGGGTCGCTGGCTGGATCTGCAGGTCTACACTAAGTTTAGGGTTTAGGGTTTGGGGGTTAGGGCTTAGGGTTTAGGGTTTAGGGTTTAAGGTTTAGGGTTCAGGTCTAGTGGTGTTGTCAAGTTTCGGGGCTTCTTTGTGTTGATTTGAGGTCTGCTCGACAGCGGCTCCTCCCTAGGTATCTTTGAGAATAGTACTTCAGCATACTATCCCGAGAAAACGGCACTCGCAAGCACACCAACCCTGGGAAACGAAGGAACTCTCAACTTGGGGTCAATATACCCTAGACTGCTATAATTCCTTTTAAGGTGTCTGAGCCATAACCCCTTGTAGAAACTTTGGGCAACCAACATGACCCTGACAGGCTGAGCTGCAATCACAGGGCAGCAGGTGTGCCGGGACGACCCTGGAACTACCAGCTGAGGACGGTGAAATCTTGATCGCCTTTGCCGGCTATCTGATGTAGGGGCCTTAACAATTAGAATAGGGTTTTTAGAGGTTATTACCGTATATATTTATACAGGGACCTTAAGGGAATATTATCAATCATTCTTTCGACCCCCTCCCCCCCCCCCCCCCCCAAACACCCCCAAACACCCCCGGCAAACCAAAGTGCCGCCCTGTGGCGCTCCCGTCCATATTGGGGTACTCGTTCGTCGTGAGCAGGATCTCGCCCCCAACCGGCCAGTCACCGACGTCCTGCTGGACCTCGTTCATATGGGGATTGATCTAAAGGTCCTTCTGGTAAATTATTTGGGGTTCCTCTTGGTTCGTGAGGGAAATATATAGTAATTTAGGGTAAATTAATGCGGGTTCCTCTTGGTTTGTAAAAGAAATATAATAGGCCACTGTGTTGGGGGGAGGGGGAGGGGGCTGCCCTCACTCTCGAAGCCAGCAAAAAGGGCACGCAAGCCCTCATGTTGTGCACTCATGCCTGGTCGGCTCGACTGCGCTGGCACACATTGGCGCCTGCTTGCCGAAGTTTCGCAGAACCGGAGCAAACCCTGAACCCTAAACCCTGAAACCCAAGCCCTAAAGCTCAGAGGAGTTAAGGGTAGAGGGTTTAGGGTTTAGGGTTTAGGGTTTAGGAAGTCAGAGGAGTTAAGGGTTTAGGGGTTCGGGGAAGTCGGACCCTGGCTGCCTTCGAGGGATGAAAACGAACCCAGCGACAGGGTTTAGGGTTTAGGGTTTAGGGTCTAGGGTCTAGGGTTTAGGGTTTAGGGTTTAGGGTTTAGGGTTTAGGGTTTAGGGTTTAGGGTTTAGGGTTTAGGGTTTAGGGTTTAGGGTTTAGGGTTTAGGTGTTTAGGGGTTTAGGGGTTTAGGGTTTAGGGTTTAGGGTTTAGGGTTTAGGGTTTAGGGTTTAGGGTTTAGGGTTTAGGGTTTAGGGTTTAGGTTAGGGTTTAGGGTTTAGGGTTTAGGGTTTAGGGTTTAGGGTTTAGGGTTTAGGGTTTAGGGTTTAGGGTTTAGGGTTTAGGGTTTAGGGTTTAGGGTTAGGGTTTAGGGTTTAGTGTTTAGTGTTTAGTGTTTAGGGTTTAGGGTTTAGGGTTTACGGTGTAGGGTTTAGGGTTTAGGATTTAGGGTTTACGGTGTAGGGTTTAGGGCTTAGGATTTAGTGTTTGCAGCCTAGAGGTCGAAACCGCAAGTAGTTCTAGGCCCCTGGCTCGAATGAGCTGTTCTCCTGTGCCATTCAACAGAGAGGGCTAGGAGCTTTGAAGGTTCAAACGAATTTCTGGCTTTAGGGGTTATATTAGGGGGTTGAAGGCGAGGGTTTATGGGTTTACCTGCGGTGGAGGGCTGCAATATTCACTTGGGGGTTTTTGGGCTGAGTAGGACTGAAGCCTGGCAGGGTTCAGGGCTTCGGGGCTTAGGGCTTAAGGAGTTTCAGGCTTACGGTTTA
Organism: Symbiodinium natans; assembly: GCA_905221605.1. NCBI lineage: Eukaryota > Dinophyceae > Suessiales > Symbiodiniaceae > Symbiodinium > Symbiodinium natans. The sequence goes on along the minus strand of CAJNDS010002393.1, from coordinate 96,878 downwards.
CCGTTGCCTTCGAATCCCGGAGGCCAAGCCAGCCCCCGCTGTCGACCAAGAAGGCGGAACCCTGAAAAATCTGCGCCCCAAATCCCTTAAACCCCAAATTCCCTTCGACCCCAAACCCCGCAAACCCTGAATCCCTGGCGCCCTAAACCCTCAAAACCCGAAATTTCTTGAGCCTCATAAGCCCTAAAGACAAGCAGCCAAAAAGCAAGGCGCCTGGTCCCGCCGTACGGAACAGGTCGCCCCAGGCATGGCTGTAGGGGCGGCCGTGGAGGCTCACGTTTCCCTGCGGCGAAAGTAGCACAGTCGCTCAGTGCATGCACGTGAGCACAGGTGTGGGGTTCAGTTGTTTGCTATTCTTCTTGTTGAAGACTATGTAATGTAGCTGTACTATCCCCTAAAAGTGTTCTACAAGCCGCGGATCATGTCGGGACACTGTGTGTCATCTCAGTTTATTAACGCACATGGCTGCCTGTATGCGCAGCATAATGCCACCCGCACAAATACTACGTGAAACCGCCCCATCGGCACTTATTCAGAACCTGTACGCACAGCCCGCCCAGTCTCCCACCCTGTGCCGATTCATCCCTCAGCGTCCTGATCTAGGCCATTGGGAAGGGGCGTGCTCTCACTAGGGCTTCTGTTGCCTTCTCTCTTTCGCTCCCTCTCCCTTCTGCCTCGGTGGATCTGTCAGAGCTGGCGCGTGACCTTTCCTATCCCTAAACCCTAAACCCTAAATCCTAAACCCTAAACCCTAGACCCTCCAACCGCCAAGGCCTCGTACACGCCGAAGACCTTCTTTCCCCAATCGGTGTTCAGCGAGACATAGGCCGGGCTCGAGTCGAAGGTCACCTCGGATCATGGGGGGTTCAGGGGGTAGGGTTTAGGGACTGAGGGGTTTAGGGCCCTAGTATCCAATACGCCATAATTCTGCAACATCCTATAATGGGAACATGTATAGCATGTATAGGGGGAGGGAGGATGGAATCGGTGTAGGGTTGCGGTTTGGGGTTTAACAAGGTTGAGGGGTTTGGGGTTTAGGGCTTAGGGTTTAGGGGTTTAGGGGGGGGGGGGGGGGGGACCTTCCATCTTCCTGTCATGGGAAACTGTAGAAGCATGGAGGCATCACACCTTTGCGGCTAGGGCAGCTCCATTGAAAGCAAGGCGCCCCCCAAAAGGAGATGATGGCGGCTGTTCTGTGAGGTGCCCATGAAGTACCGACTTGAAACTGGCCTCACGCAGCATCCGGCGGCCGTTTGCTACTAAACATAAGGCTCCGCACAACAAGGCCGGACAGAAAGATTCCCCACCCCCCCCCACCTCTCTCCATGTGGCGTTAGCCCACGCTTGAAATCATCGTTGTCTGACTTAACCCAGTCGGCAGACTGAACCCTGAACCCTAAACCATCCAAAACCCATACACCCTAAACCCCTAAACCCCTAAACCCCTAAACCCCTAAACCCCTAAACCCCTACACCCCTACACCCCTAAACCCCTAAACCCCTACACCCCTACACCCCTAAACCCCTAAACCCCTAAACCCCTAAACCCCTCAACCCCTCAACCCCTCAACCCCTAAACCTCTAAACCCTAAACCCTAAGCCCTAACCCTAGACCCTAGACCCTAAGCCCTAAACCCTAAACCCTTAACCGCCAAACCCTCCGCCCCTAAACCATCTTGACCGATAGCTCGCAGCCTCCTGCAAAGACTTGGATGGACTTGACCAGTAGCTTCAGGCCCTCCTCCTCCTCGGGCTTTGAGGCTTAGGGTTTAGGGCTTTAGGGTTTAGGGATTAGGGTTTAGGGGTTCAAGCAACAAGCCCAGATTGCGGGTAGCTTGAGGACAAGCAGAGGATTTAGGGTTTAGGGTTTATAGGGTAATAGGGTAATAGGGTGATAGGGTTATAGGGTTATAGGGTTATAGGGTTGTAGGGTTGTAGGGTTAAGGGTTCAGAATTGGGTTTGGGTTTAGGGTTCAGGGCCTCCAGCGTAAGGTGTAATGTCGGCTGTATTGCTCGCAGTTCAGGACGTAGGGCTCTCAGCGTCATCAGTGACCAAGAAAAGGGTACCTATTTGAGACTTTTCACGCACTCGCCCTTGCGCCTAATTGCGGCCAACCCTCTCAGCTCAAAAAACAAATGGATTGGCCTTTCCTCTGAGATGATACCCCATTTGAGGTCTGGGGCTCCAGTGGTACTTGTAGGACAGGGTTCAGGGAAAGCTGATAAACCACGAAGACCGGCGCCAATGGCTCACAAAGACCCTCAAACTCAACACCTCATAGCCCGACCTACCCCCTAAACCCTACACCCTACACCCTAAACCCTAAACCCCAAGAGGTTACCTACAAGCCAGGCATCGGCCATGGACAGCTTTCCGTGTATCTTCAAGTCGCCCACCTGACTCGAGGGGCTTCTAGGGCTTCTGGGGCTTCTAGGGTCGTAGGGTCTTGGAGCTTAGGGTAGGGTTCGGGTACAGGGCGGAGGGGGGGGGGGCTTCGGCTTGGCTGCGGTTGGGGTTCAGGACCTTGATTGCAGGGCTCTTAGGGACTATGTGCGTACGCAACACAACCTTGAGCCTCAAACCGTGAACCCCAAACTTCGCCAACAGGATCGGATCGACCACTGTGCCTGTAGACTCATTTGGGGTTTTCCGATACTGAAATGCCAGTCATCCGAAACCCTTGACCCACAACCCGAATCCCGGCACTTCAGGAACTGGTGCAGACCGAGGAGCAGGTCCAATGGCCGTGAAGTTGTTGTAAACGATGTGGAAGTAGGGCGGAATCGTCTGTCAGTCACAACAACCATGCAGCTGTGGTGGAAGATTTCGGGTTCAGGTACGGGAGTTCGGGTTTCGGGCTTAGGGGTTCGTCGTTGCTACACTACCAGAGAGCACCCTCGCATTGTCCACATTGCCTTGCGCAAGGAGGGAACCCTTCATGTTTAGGTCTAGATGATGGTGGGGTGGGGGAACCAAAATAGGCATGCAATTTAAATCAACCGTAAGCTTTTTAAACCCTAAACCCTTAATCCGAAACCCTAAGCACTAAACCCTGAACCCTCCTACACCCTGAGCCCGAATGAGCTCAAACCCGGAACCCTAGACCACGAACGGCCACGGCTCGACTGAGAGCCGCACGACCAGTGTTTCCACTCCCTGTGGCAAGTTCCGACCTGCTCGAAGCCAATGAAGGGTCTGGGGTTTAGGGTTCAGGGCTTGGGGTTTAGGGTTTAGGGTTCAGGGTTTGGGGTTTAGGGTTTAGGGTTTGGGGTTTAGGGTTTAGGGTATAGGGCTTAGGGCTGAGGGCTTTGTAGCCCGTAGTGTGATTGAAGATTTGTTGAGGGCGTTGAGTCTAGAGTTTGGTCTTTTTTTTGCTGATGCGTGGCGTGGTCCGGTTTCGGGGCGGCAGGTACGAGAGGCTTCGTCCACGCACCCAAGCTCTTAGCCCCACAACCCTCGACCCCCAAGTGCGTCCAACACTGATCACTGTAGACTGCCCTCACAGGAAAGAAAGATCGTACCACCGCAAGGGTTTCGGCCTGCTAGGGACAGGCAGGATGGACAGGGAGTCAGTAAGGACACGGCAAGTTCTCTATACATCTTTTAAAGGCCCTTTCTTGGGTCCAGGCCCCCGGTTTCTTGGGATACTTGCGGTACTCAAAGTACCATGAGTTGGAGCCCCAGTGAAGTACGTTGGGCTCAACAATAGGGTGAGAATGGGCTGAACGCGCAGTAGCTGGGCTGAAGCCATAGCTCTTCTGATGTCCGCTGTGTGTGTCGCAAGCAGGAGCTTGTGTTTAACTGCTGCTGTCCTTAACACAGGACGCCAAATGAACCCTAAATTGGAATCATAGACCCTAACTCCTACAAATCCTGTTACGGTGCATATATATATATGTGTGTGAACCAGAAACCCTTTCAGCATTCCATGGTCCCCTGGGCATGAGCTGTTGCCTGGCCATGATTCTGGCAACGTCCAGTTTCCAGGCGGGCCCAAGACCACACGTGCCTGCCAGCAAACCCTAAAGCCTAAACCCTAAACCCCCGAAACACTCTACCTTGCGGGTGGGGTGGGACGTTCTTTCGGTAGTTGCACGGTCCCTCAGTACGGGCCCGACAAGGGGACCCCGTTGTTTTTCATCTTTTCGTACCCCTGATATTTGAAGAAGGTATGGGGGCCGTTACTAAGGGACCATGAAACTACTACCCTAAGAGACATCCTAAACCGAATCCCACCCGCTAAGCACCTGAACGCTCACTTTTTTTGGAGTTAGGGCTTCTGCGGCTTTGGGGCTCATCTGGGTTTAGGAATTAAAGGGATTCAGGGTAGCAAGGTTTCGGTCTTTAAAGTTGGGGGCTTTAGGGTTTTAGAGTTTAGGATCTTGTGCACCTTATAAACCTGTGCCCTCAAATCCCAAACCCTGAACCCAAAAGCTGACCCGCTGCCTCCTCGACAAAAGCGCAGCCGCCTTCTCCGCAGCCAGTGTTCACCTGGGTCACATCCACCAACACCCCAAGTACCCCTTGATAGTAGGGTATATAAGTCCCCTTGACTACAGGGGAGTTGGAGGGTGCAAGCAGGCAAGCGATTTAAGGCTGAGGAGTTGGGGAAGTTTCTAGGTGTTCTGCTTGGTACGTTCAGGTCCACGTGTGAACATCTCGTGACCTGAACCAAGTATCGAGCTTGTCACCGGCAGGTTCACAGTAGCCTAGGAATCAGACGAACACCTCATTGTTGTGCTTATGGCGGCAGGGGAACCGAGCACCAGCAACAAGCAGGGGAACCAAGCACCAGCAAAAAGTGAGCATGGTTTTGGTGCCCTGGGCCTGGGGCGCACTTGGGATGTGCAGGCGAAGCTCAAGCCATCCTCGTCCGGAGCCTCCAAGCCTAAACCTCAACACCCTGAACGAAGTCGAGTTCCAGTCGATCTTCCAAGCCCTCAAACACTAACCTTCAACCTAACAACAACCTAAACCGTAAAGTCCTCACACAAATCTCAAAATCCATCTGCCAGGTGGCCAGGTCTGCCACCATCGGATCTTGGTACCTCCCTTGCGGCCGGTTTCCCATCCTGCAAAAACGTCGGGTTGAGGTTTAGGCTTTCTCCTGACACTGCACATTGGCAACCTAACTTCGCAATTCAGCTCGGCAGGACCACTTTCAAGGGAACCGGCAGTCTGACAAGCATCGACCGAACACCAGTGCTGCTGCGCCACACGACAGTTAGCGTCCCATTCGCGAAGAGCGATGCGTTCACCTGGGTTGATGCTTCAGAAGGCTAGGGGGAGAGCTGTGCAAGCCCTCTATGCGTCGAATTCCGACACAGATCCCGAAGGACAATCTCGCAACGTGCTCTGCTCTGTATGGCGGCCCCTCGCGCCCAAAGGACCCAGGTACGTCATGCCATGCCCGTCCCTAAACCCCTAAACACCCCTAAACCCTCAAACCCCTAAACCCCTAAACCCTCTAACCCCCTGAGCCCTAAATCCTAAGCCCTAAACCCTGAACTCTAAACCCTGTCTTCACCCAAAAGGGCCCCCCGGCAAGTCCTAAAATCTGAACTCAAAACCCTCACTTCACCTACTAGGCTGCCGAGTAACCTAGGCTTAAAAAGGGTGCCCTTTTTTGCTTAAAGGTGTTTACAAGGGAACCTAAACCCCCCAAAAAGGGAATCATGGTACTACTGGGCATCCTAGCCTAAAAGGGCCCCCCGGTAAGTCGTGCACCATGTCAGTTCGGTTGGTCCAGCCGATCACAGGCCCGTTCGGCATGCAGGGACCGAAGCTCAGGCCGGAAGCCCTGCCAGTAGGGCGGGTTTAGTTAGGGTTTAGGGTTTCGGGTTTCGGGTTTCGGGTTTCGGGTTTCGGGTTTAGGGATTAGGGTTTAGGGTTCAGCCCTCCCACTAACATGAAACCCCCACTACCCCCTAATGTTACAAAACCCATGCATAACTATACTCAAACACTTTAAAATTAGGGGGTAGGAGAGGGCTTAATATTAGGGGGAGGGGTAGGCGTTTAGGGCTGGGTTTAGAGGGCTTCCCCCATCCTGATGCTGCCAAACTTACGACACGCGCAATCTAGCAGCCAGCTAGAAAACACGTTTGAATAGAAAGTGGAAGATGACAGGGGTATGAAGTGGGAGAAAAGCCACTGGCTCAATCCCCTTCGATCGTCCGAGAAGAAGGAGAGAAGCCCGGCCTCTCACACATCTCGTAGAGGAATGAAAGTGCTGCACACCCTTGGCTTGGGAAGGCCGATGCTGGGTGTTCAGGAACTTATACCAGGTACCGCAGTTTTGGGTGTAGAGTTTAGGGTTTAGGGTCTAGGGATTAGAAATCGCAAGCAACATGGAAAGGCTCTCCCGCAGGCGCCGGACAGCGACATTGTGGTGTCGGCAGGCGACCGCCCTGTCCCGTTGCCACCCCCAGCGGACGCATTAGCCCATTTATGCTCCGCTGTCATGCGCTTCGACCCTGAAACATGTTGGCCTAAACGGTGGCAAGACCACTGTCACGCCTAAAGTCTGTGTTGCCCCACACCCGGCCAACGGTGTGAGAGGATGCTGGATGTGCTGCGCGCACCGGGACTGGCGTCCTCTTGGGTAGCGCGGTGGCAGCAAGAGAAGCGAAGAACTTTCGCACGATGAACTTTTCATCGCAAGACACATGCCCCGACTGCAGTAAGCGGCGCCCCATGATATGCATACATTCTTAAAGTTTTCGTGTTCTGGTAGCTTACATGTAAGTTCCTGAGCAGCAACTCAGAAACGACACCAACATTGGCTCATGTGGTATAAGGATTGTGACTGTATCGCCACTTAGTTCCTTGCAAGGTCACGAGGTTAAGGTAACCCACCCTGCTATGATGCTGACCACGAACAGTGATACAAGGTATTCCCACGGCTTAGGGTTTCTATAGGGTTGACCAGTTCAGTAGGCTTTGTGCTTTAGGGTCTAGGGTTAACCCTAATTCAACCCTGAACCTGCTAGGTTTTCGGGCTGCCATAAAACCACTGCGCTGCGTCGAGATGCCAAAGCGTGGCTCAGGGAAGATATTCAGGGCGCGCAAGGGCGCTGCCAGTGGAATGGTGGTTGAGGTGCTGGTAGTGGTCGTCGTCATGGTGATCGTGGTCTCGGTTGATGTGCTCGTCCGTGTCCCTGTTGGGCAACAGGGGTCTCCAATCGCAAACCTTGACCCGGATCCTTACTCGCGAGCCTGAGCTGTCACCTACTTAGGTCCCTGCTTGCCCTTACTGGAGCAACTGCTTCGCATGTTTAAGTCGAGAATGAAACCACCACGCCTAGGTATGTTGTCGTTGTTGTTGAGGAGGTCCGGGAGGTGGTCGTCCGAGAAGTGGTTGTTGTCGACAGGGAGGTTGTTGAAGTGGTAGAAGACTGCGTCCCCGAGGTTGTGGAGCCTAAGGGAAGGCCAGAAGCCCCGATGCACACCCGCTGTTCAAAGCGCGAAGCTGAGGAGAAAATAGAAACACAAAACGATGCAAGGTTAGGCACTGTGAAAGCACAGGTCTTCTCATGCCTCCAGCTTGCACTTTCTCCTTGCAGCCTAGGTACTGGAGGTTGCCGTCGCGGAGGTGCTGGTCGTGGTCGTTTCTGTGACGGTTGGAGGGGTTATGTTTGTGTCGTTGCTGTCGTTGGTGTCGTTGGTGTCATTGAAGTCATCTTCGTCCGTCTCGGTGGTGGTCACGGTGCTGCTGCCTGACAAGGTTGCGCTGGTCCAAGTGGTCACAAGCTGTAGCCGAGTGAAGGCTACAAAAACAGCACTCCTCAAAATTTTGTGTAGACACTGAACAAAACCCTAAACCCTAAACCCGAAAACCTAAACCCTAAACCCTAAACCCTGAACCCTGAACCCTGAACCCTAAACCCTAAACCCTAAACTATCTCCATTAAGCCTGGGCACTTGTTGATTGGGAGGTGGTCGTGGAGGTGAAGGAAACGGAGGTGGAGCTGGTGCTGGTAACCTTAGTTGCTGAGTTCCTAAGCCCCCAAAAGTGTACACTTTCAGTTCTGTAGGTGATTCTAAACCCTAAACCCTAAACCCTAAACTATCCCAAGAAGTGTACAGTGTACTCACTCAGCTACTAAGTAACAGAGGAGGTGGTGGATGTCATGGTACTTGTGAAGACCACCTCCGGGATCCAAAGGCTGTAGCCACCTCGGGTTGAGGATGGTTTAGGGTTTAGGCTTTAGGGTTTAGGGTTTAGGGTTTTGGGGTTTAGGGTTTAAGGTTTCGGGTTTAGGTACAGGGCAGCCCATGTAAAGGGACTTTCCAGGCCGAAACATCGGGATGCTAGTCATGAAATTTCAGATGAGCCACCCCGGTCAAGCCAGTCAAAATATGGCTCGAAGCACGAGCCTGAAATTCCACTGGACTCAAAGAGCCGTACCGGGGAGTAGCTGTACCTCGTGCGGGCACGCGGGCAATGCGTTGGCCAGGATCCTACTCCTACTCCTTGCAGATGGCTTCAAGATAGCAGAGAACTGTGAGAGTCTCCTCTTGCAATCAGCAGCCCACAGCCCTACATTTTGGGGGGTTTTGGGTTTGGGGTTTCGGGTCTAGGGTTACAGCCAGCCCTTCTAGAGTTTTTGGGTTCTCGGGCGTCGAGGGTTACGGCCAGGCGGCGGGAAGTGCAGACCCACCCACTCCGTGGCTAACATGAGCCCCGGTGAGCCGAAACTGATCCGCATCTTCTGGAAGTCAACGTTGCCTGGGCACTGGGGAGCTTGGAAAGCCAGCAGGGTTTAGGGTTTAGGGTTGAGGGTCTGGGGGTTAGGGGGGGTACATCCAGAAATGTTCGTCTGCCCCTAACATACCCGGAGACACGACTATCTCTGCTGTAGGACACCACCCCCCTTGCCCGAATTTTCGGACACCCCCTAGCCCAGCAGGCGTCGCGTCATGCGCTGTAATGTCGATGGAGATCCCTGCGATTGCCGCCAAAGGAAAGGAAGTTCAGAAATGCTTGACGACAACCTTCCCCGGCCCTTAAGAGCCCCACAACAGGCCTAGCCCATGCCGGACAAACCCCAAGCTCCAGACACCAAACCCTACACCCTGGACCTCACGAGGTTCAACGGGTCTAGGGGTTTGAGGGTTACGAGGTTGTTCTGACGGCTCGATTTGGGGCTTTAGGGTGCCCAAGCCCCGAGAAACAGGAAGGTGAGGAAGGTTGGGTTTAGGGCTTAGGCTTTAGGACTTAGGGTTTAATTTAGGGTTTAGGGTCCCTAGACCCCTAAACCCGAAAGAATCGATGTGCTGGCACGCCCTGCTGGGTTTCGCGACGCCAAACCAAAGCCACTCCGTGCGACCAAGGCTCTGTCGGGACGCAACCTCATGCTGAGAACCGAGTAGGGCTTAGGGGTTCAAGTTTAGGGACCCTAAACTGAAAACCCTAAACCCTAGACTTTAGACCCTAAACTCTAAACCCTAAACCCTGGACCCTAAACTCTGAACCCTACAAACCCTAAACCCTGCAAACCCTAAACCCTAAACCCTACTAATCCTAAACCCGCGAACAGTCATGAATCTTCGAGTGGTAGGACTGCTCCGAATTCGGTGGGGTCCATGTTTTGACACCTTTACGCTAGAAGAGCTCAGGGTGTAGGCGTTAAAGGCACCATAAGAGGTGTAGAAGAGCCCCCCCCCCCCCCCCAGGTTACAGCCGCACCCTTCAACACATGGCGTCCATATCCCAAGGGTGTAGGGTGTGGGGTTTCGGGCTTAGGGCTTAGGGCTTAGGGTTTAGGGTTTAGGGTTTAGGGTTTAGGGTTTGAGGGTTTGAGGGTTCACTTTGAAGCCCCAACGAGCCATAGATCGTTCCACCCCAGCATCCTCTTCCCGGCTACGCGTTCAGCTACAGCGGCTGTGGTGCCATGCACCGTACAGTTACAGTTCGGCTTATGACACACCTTCCTTGATGATTAACTCTACTTAGAGCTGCCTGCGAGTTGGGGAGGTCCATAATCTTTCGAAACCCTCAACTGCCCTAAGCCCTGAACTCCTAGACCCCTAAACCCCCTCAACCCTGGCACCAAGGAGCCTTGGTAGCCCTGAAACCATGTGAAAATAAGGGCACCCTTTTTGGGCTGGCTATTTCATACGGGAACCCATAACCCAAAAAAAGGTAAAGGGTGCCACTGGGCACCAAGGAGCGTATACCAAAACGGCACCCGGCGCCACTCGATCGGGGTCGGCCCGGTTTCGGCCCACCGTCTGGTTGGCCAAACGAGCTGATCCTGGGACTTCGCCGACACGACCTGGGCAAGCCCCAAGGTCTTTTAGGGTTTAGGGTTTAGGGTTTAGGGTTTAGGGTTTAGGGTTTAGGGTTTAGGGTTTAGGGTTTAGGGTTTAGGGTTTAGGGTTTAGGGTTCAAGGTTTAGGGTTTAGGGTTTAGGGTACAGCATCTCTGATCCAAGCATTCACCAAGGGTGTTTGGCATCACCCCACCCACCTAGAATCCCTTTCATTTGTCAACCTTATCTACCATTTCATTTCTTACTGCCTCAGAAAGGCCCTTAAACCCTAATGCCTAAGTCCTAAGTCGTAAAAGCTGCAGAGCGGGCCCCCCGAACTCCAAATCCTAAATCTTAAAAGCCCAGAGAGGGCCCTGAACCCTAAATCCTAAGTCCTACAGGCATTACCCCAAAGCACCACCGCAGCCCCAAATAGCGTTAAATTAACCCAAAAAGCTTCAAAAAAAACCCAAAAAGGGGGGAGCCTGGTATTTGCCTGCTCCCGCAATGAAAATGCTGATTGTTAGTACTGAATGGTATTTGCCTACTCCCGCAATGAAAAATGCTGTTTTTAGTACCGGAATCGACGGTTTCGGGACCCCTCCATTACCCCAAAGCACCACCAAAAGCCCCAAAAGGTTTAACAAAGCCGGGTGTGCCGGGGGCTCCCCGGGACAGCTGTCCTGGGGGCGTCCCGGGGGGGAGGGACCCGGGACGCCCCAGGACACTCCAGGACAACCTGTTTGGGGGCCACGGGGCAACCCGTCCCGGGGGGGCCCCGGGACAGCCCATATTAGGATTTAGGATTTAGGATTTAGGATTTAGGATTTGGGATTTAGGTTTTAGGATTTAGGATTTAGGATTTAGGAACCACGAAACCACAAAAAAACAAGACGACCCCATTAAGGTTTAAATATATACAGGTAGAGAGGGTTTAGGGTTTAGGGTTTAGGGTCTATATGGTTCCCTAAAGCCTCAACCCCCAACCCTCAACCCTCGGGCTTCAGGGTTTGGGGGTTTAGGGCTTCATTAGGCCTGAAGATGATTGAGGGACGTCCTCATTACCTAAACCCTAAACCCTAGACCCTAAACCCTAAACTTTCCACACAGGCGCAGCCATGTGCCAGCCGTCGCGGTAAGGCACGCTGCCGTGTCCAAAAATGGTCCACGCCGTCAGATCTGTCCTGGGAGCGGACAAGGGCTGCCCCTGTTAAAAGCCATTCAAAGGTTTAGGCTTAGGCTTTAGAATTTAGGTTCGGGTTTAGGGTTGAGGGTTGAGGGTTGAGGGTTGAGGGTTGAGGGTTGAGGGTTGAGGGTTGAGGGTTGAGGGTTGAGGGTTGAGGGTTGAGGGTTTAGGCCATAGAATCGCCCTTTAACCCAGCCAAGCCTTCTTAGCTGCGCCACATACCATACCTTGCATGCCCCTACAGCAAACTCGGTGTAGGAAACGGCGCCGTAGACCCTACACCCTGACCACCTAAAGCCCTTGCTAGCCAGGCGGCCCGACTATCTCTGCCGGCTCGATGCCTGCTTGGATCAGCTTGGGGGGAGGGGCTTCAGGTTCAGGTGTACCTGCACCCCTCCAAGCACAGGGCTGGTAGGCACCCTAAACCCTAAACCCTAAACCCTAAACCCTGAACCCTGAACCCTGAACCCTACACCCACCCCTGACCCCTGCAAGTTTGGAGCCATAAACTGCCTGTTAAAACACAAGCGCACTCTCCTCGGTTCGCGGCTTCGGGTTTAGGGTTTAGGCTTTAAGGTTTCTGGGGCTTGTGGAGGTGAGGGGAGCCTTCAACCCCCACAATATCTCCGGGGCTGGGGGGGATTTGGGCCTACCCTTGCCCAATGTCTATTCTGGGGCTTCCCATGAAGTATGAAACATATAGGGTTGGGGGGGGACCTTGGCCTACTTGTGTGGTTGTACCCGATTCTGGGGCGGGGGGGGGGGGTTGTTGGAACCTAAAAGTTTGGCCTTCAGAGCAGGGTTTTGGGGATTGGGAGAGCATTAATATATAGGAACCAGAACCCTCAAACCCTAAACCCTAAACCCTAAACCCTAAACCCTAAAACCCTAAACCCTAAACCCTAAACCTTGAACCCTAAACCCTAAACCCTAAACCCTAAACCCTAAACCCTAAACCCTAAACCCTAAACCCTAAACCCTAAACCCTAAACCCTACACCCTAAACCCTAAACCCTAAACCCTAAACCCTAAGCCTGTCTGGCCTGTGATGTGAAAGGGCCGGATGAAGATGCTCGAGTCGCAAAGGAGCCGCAAGTTCAGCGCCTCGCGCGCCCATGCAAGCAAAGAGGCGGGGGCTTCAGCTTGCTGGGTTTAGGGTTTAGGGTTAGGGTTTAGCCGCTGCTTGTGTCCATGCTCTTGGTGCAGTTAGCATTGTGTACCACTCCATGGACAGCCCTTTGCACCCTAAACCCTAAACCCTAAACCCTAAACCCTAAACCCTAAACCCTAAACCCTAAACCTAAGCCCTAAAGCCTGAAGCCTAAACCCTTGAACCCTTAAACCCTCAAACCCTAAAACCCTAAAACCCTAAACCCTAAACCCTAACCCTAAAAACCTAAACCCTAAACCCTAAACTCTTGCATTTCAGTGAGAAGCCGGCCTCTGTTCCGACGGTGGTGCAAGCGGAGTGACGGTTGTAGTTCTTATCGCCGGTCACCGAGCCTGGTAGGTTGGCAGGAAGAGGCCAGCTCACTGGGGTTTAGGGTTTAGGGTTTGGGGTTTAGGGTGTAGGGTTTAGGGTGTAGGGTGTAGGGTGTAGGGTTTAGGGTTTAGGGTTTAGGGTTTAGGTTTTAGGGTCTCAGTGCTTGCATCCGAGCTGCGGACTGCCCACGTCTGGGCAAGCCCTCAGACTCAGATCTTCTGGTGTCGTGCAGTGATGTGAGTACAATTGGGCACCTAACCCTAAACCCTATTACTAAACCCTAAACCCTAAACCCTAAAACCTAAACCCTAGACCCTGAACCCTGAACCCTGAACCCTGAACCCTGAACCCTGAACCCTGAACCCTGAACCCTGAACCCTGAACCCTAAACCCTAAACCCTAAACCCTAAACCCTAAACCCTAAACCCTAAACCCTAAACCCTTCCTTTCTTGGCGTCAGAAAAGGATGCATTTGTGGGCTGAAGGCATGGTGAGCATGGTGACAGGGGCTCTGTTGGCTTGGCAAGAGTGCTCCAATGATGCAATATGATTCAAAAGCCTCCGTTCCCCACAGATTCAACGCACTCCGCCCGCAACCCTAAACCCTAAGCCCTAAGCCCTAAACCCTGAACCCTGAACCCTAAACCCTAAACCCTTTCTTTCTTGGTGGCCCGCCTCCTACATATCCGCTGAAGGAGCCATCTAGGTCCGCGAAGATCCCGTACCTTGCTAGGGCAAGAGTCTTAAGGGTTTGCCTACCTTTCCGGCAGTGGGAGTCCATATTATGATATATTAACAATCGAATACTAAAATGTTCGAATACTCACATATTGCACAATACAGTATGAAAAATAACAAGACAGTGATATTCAATACTACTCTAGACTCACATCCAGGACAGCCGCGGAGAAGAAGTACAGAAGTCTCGGACGGGAAGTCGTTTCTAGGAGCTTCAGATCAGATCAGACCGACGCTCGAGTTGAGTGGCGTTGGTCTCGAGTTTAGGGCTGAGGGCTTTGGGTTTAGGGTTTAGGGTTTCGGGTTTAGGGTTTCGGGTTAGGGCTTGGGGCTGAAACCCCTGCATCCTAACACGAGAGCCTCTAGAACCAAGATCATCCTCTGCTGATCCAACAAAGTCAATTTCACAAGAATACCTGACCCAAAGCTCCATTCTAATCCAAACAGGCCCCTCTACTACCCTGTGCGTTAGGGTTCAAGCCCGTCTAATTCAAGCGAGACACCCAGCTGGCTCAGCCGTGTAGAGCTCGACCTTAGACAAGAAGACGAGATGGCAGAGAAATCTCCTCGGGAGGGCAACAAGTGCCCGCCCCCACCCACGAAAAACAAAAACAATCCACACGCCCTTGAAATCTAAATCCCCCCCAACCCTAAAGACACTAACATCCCCGAACTTTAAGCCCGCCAAAACCTCAAATCTCTAAATCCTAAGCCCTTTGCGCGCGAGAGTTGCAAACACACCCAGATCTTCCAAAACCCCTTATTTAAGGAACATACCCTAGTTTACACTAAGGATCCTATGAATTAGGGTATATTCCTTAATTGATGGGTTTTGGAAGATCTTGGCAACTTAGGGTGCTGCAGCGCTCCGGTAGAAGCGTAACTTCTCAACTCGGATGGTGACTGGATGGTCGCCCCCATACCTTGCCGCTTGGGTTTTGCGGTTGGGGATCTCGGTTTAGGGTTTAGGGTTTAGGGTTTAGGGTTTAGGGTTAGGGTTTAGGGTTTAGGGTTTAGGGTTTAGGGTTTAGGGTTTAGGGTTTAGGGTTTAGGGTTTAGGGGGAGGCGGGATTGGGTGGGTGATGAGGTTCACGTATTTCGTAGGGCAGCTCTGGACAAACTGTTTTTGGAACAGTTCGAAGATGTTTTATCCGACCTCAACAACCCAGACCACAGGAAAGAGCTAGACAAAGCACTTCGGCGACTTTTCCATGTCACATGACACACACACACACACACACCTTAAACCCGAAACCCTAAACCCCACAGAAGCAATGGCAACAGTACCTGGTTGCTCGTGGACTCGAGCTAGGGCCCTGGCAAGCAAGGGCTGTTGCCGAGCAGGAAGAAGGTGATGTTGCGAAGGTATCGTCCTGAAGGCAAGATTGGGGTCGCAAGCAACGGGTTTAGGGTTTAGGGTTTAGGGTTTACGGTTTAGGGGTTTAGGGGTTTAGGGGTTTAGGGGTTTAGGGGTTTAGGGGTTTAGGGGTTTAGGGGTTTAGGGGTTTAGGGGTTTAGGGGTTTAGGGGTTTAGGGGTTTAGGGGTGTAGGGGTTTAGGGGTTTAGGGGTTTAGGGGTTTAGGGGTTTAGGGGTTTAGGGGTTTAGGGGTTTAGGGGTTTAGGGGTTTAGGGGTTTAGGGGTTTAGGGGTTTAGGGGTTTAGGGGTTTAGGGGTGTAGGGGTTTAGGGGTTTAGGGGTTTAGGGGTTAGGGTTTGGGGTTCAGTGTTCAGGGTTCAGGGTTCAGGCTTGCTTCCAAATGAAAACTCTGCTGCCGAAGTCGAAGCTTCAGTTTGCAAGTTACGTGGCTTGCGCCCAACTTTTAAGGATTTAGGGCTACAAGGACTGAGACAACCCTAAACCCAAGTTCAGTCAATTTAGCTGATGAACTGAGATGCTGAGCCCAGGCCTCTCAAGATCTGATGACTTAACCCCAAACCCACAATCCTAAACCCTGATTCAAAATAAACAACCAAAATCCTAAACTCCAATTCTAAAAAACAACCTAAAGCCCTAGACTCTAACTCACACAAAACAACCTAAACCCTAAACCCTAAACCCTAAACCCTAAACCCTACACCCCAAACCAAAGCAACCTCAAACGAGCCCCCGGGATCCTTCGTGCGGACTGAGCGTGATCTGCGGCCCCAGGTCGACAGTCGCCCACTGGGCGAAGAAGCGAGTGCCGACAGCCGTCACGTTCCTCGGAGGTCTTGAGGAATTTGTAAACCCCTAAACCCCTAAACCCCTAAACCCCTAAACCCCTAAACCCCTAAACCCCTAAACCCCTAAACCCCTAAACCCCTAAACCCCTAAACCCTGAACCCTAAACCCTAGACCATCAACCCTGTTAGACCCTAACAAGTTTCAGGGTATGATTCGGGTTTTGGGGGTTTGGGGTTTTCGTGTCGGGGGGTTTGGGGGTTTGGGGCTCGGCGAGTTTTGGGTTTAAGGAGGGGGCTACGGGCGCTCATTCTGCTGGGATCTGGTCTAGGGATTATTTTTTTTTTTTTGGGGGGGGGGGGGGGGGGGGGTGTGTTTAGGAAGAGGGCCAAATCTTAGAAGAGAGGAGAGGACGAACTTTCAGAAAATATCCTGTATCCCTATGGTCCACCTGACCAAGACTGCACACCGTGGGTGGGGGGCACCTGCCATCCTAGCCCCGAGAAACCCTACACCCCAAGGGTTTAGGGTTTAGGGTTTAGGGTTTAGGGTTTAGGGTTTAATTTAGGGTTTAGGGTTTAGCTGAAAACGCTTTGCTTGCCGTGGCTCTCGATCCATGGGTCGTCCGTTACCACGGGCGCGGAATCCTCCCAACGTACGCAAGTCTCGCTCACATGTGCTCTCACAAGGGGTTAGGGTGTAGGGCTTAGGGTTTAGGGTTTAGGGTTTAGGGTTTAGGGTTAGGGTTTTGGTTTAGGGCTTAGGGCCTAGGGTTTTACAAGGGTTGGGTGCCCCCATTCATCCCCTTCTACCTTGATGTCTCTTCTTCTTGGCTGTTCAGCGTTGGATCCATATAACCCTGGCATGGCCTCATCGTGGACGCCGTGCGTGGTCTCTACCCAGACGGAATTCACCAGCCGGCACCGGTCACAGGCACGTACATAGAAAGCGTACTGGCTGGCAAAGACCGTGAAGTCAGTGAAGACCTGGCGGCAGTTCGGGGTTGAGCGTTTAGCGTCTAGGGTTTAGGGTCCAGGGTTTAGGGTTCAGGGTTTGGGGTTCTGGGTTTGGGGGTCGCTTCCTGGGGATAGACCCTAAACCCCTAAGCCCTGATCCCTGAATCCGCAAAGCCTACTAGAGGCCCCTGAAGCCCCCTAGTTCCCCTCCAAGACCTACACCGCCCCAAATCACTCAATCCATGGATCCCCAAACCCTAAACCCTAAACCCTAAACCCTAAACCCTAAAACCTAAACCCTAAACCCTAAACCCTAAACCCTAAAACCTAAACCCTAAAACCTAAACCCTACAGCCGAAAGAGCCTGGGAGTTGCCCTGTCGCAGCTCCTGTGGAATGCGCAGCCCATACAAGCCTGGGGGGTATAGGGTTTGGTTTAGGGTTTAGGGTTTAGGGTTTGGGGTTTAGGGTTTAGGGTTTAGGGCTTAGGGTTTAGGGTTTTGGGCTGAGGGTTCCGAGATAGTTGTTGCTTGAGTTAGGGTGGCATGTGGGGAGGGAACTCGGGATTTAGGACTTTTGCGGGATTTGTTGTTTTTTTGGCGCGCAGGGTCCCCCCCTAGCTCCCCCTAAACCCCATGAAGTTGTTCGAAGAACCTACCGGGCTTCGGAGTTTTTTTATGCGCATCCTGTTCTTTCAATGATAGGCTTACGGATCTCGAGGGTTTAGTGTTTGGGGTTATGGGTTTAGGGTTGGGGGGGGAGGGGGTTCTCCTCCTGCCCCGCTGCTGGATTTGACTTTGCAAGTTGGGTACGTCAAGGATTCATCCACATGTGTCCGAGCTGCTGAGTTCGCTGCCAAAATTGGGCTTTGCTTTGAATGTTGTGCAGCGACATTATGTGCTTCTGGGCTTGAGCTTCCGCAAACGTTGGCTTGTATAAGTCCAAGCAGCACCCAGGGCTGAGAGCTTAGGGTCTTAGGGCTAGAAGGCTTCGGATTCGGACTGCCCTAAACCTCCAGAGGCCATCTGCGCCTGCTCTTTGGTCCCGCCTCGGACAGCCAGACTCCATTTGGTTGCACACGCGAACCCTAAGCTTATTCGAACCCCATTCTTCCTTATAAGGGCAATATCGGGATTCTTATATTGTTTTCCTTTTGGTGGAGTGCTTAAGCAAATAGTAGTAAGCCCTAGGCCCAATCCCGATACCCGAAACCCTAAACCCCAGACCCTAAACCCGAAACCCTAAACCCTGACCCTAAGCCCTTGCCAGGGACTGAAACCGTGGTTTTGCCTTTCACCACCAGTTCGTCTAGAAGCAGTCATGGGCCGCGTTTCCCTCAAAGGCCACAAGCGACCAGCGAGAAGACTGCCGGCCTTAGCTCGGGTCTAGGGTTTGGGGTTTAGGGTTTGGGGTTTAGGGTTTGGGGTTTAGGGTTTAGGGTTTAGGGTTTAGGGTTTAGGGTTTAGGGTTTAGGGTTTAGGGTTTAGGGTTTAGGGTTTAGGGTTTAGGGTTTAGGAACTTCTTTATGGGGAGGCTTGTATCACAAGCCCCAGAACTGATCTGCTTCAACAGCAGCAACTATACCCCCTAGGATGTGATATGATCGGGCTCTTGGTTTGGCGTTTAGGGTTTAGGGTTTAGGGTTTAGGCTTTAGGGTTTAGGGTTTAGGGTTTAGGGTTTAGGGTTTAGGGTTTCGGGTTTCGGGTTTCGGGTTTCGGGTTTCGGGTTTCGGGTTTCGGGTTTCGGGTTTCGGGTTTCGGGTTCAGGGTTCAGGGTTTAGGGTTTAGGGTTTAGGGTTTAGGGTTTAGGGTTTTAGGGTTCAGGGCTGCAAGCGAATATTCCTGTTGGTTCAGGATTTACGGCGAAATGAGGCAAATGATCTCCGGAGTGCAAAAGCCCTCAAGCTTCCACTTCTACTTATCCGGCTTCCTAGAGAACTTACTCCCTAAACCCTAAACCCTAAACCCTAAACCCTAAACCCTAAACCCTAAATTCCTCAAAAAAGGGAAACACCCTGAGCCGAGCCCCGTGCCAATCAAGTGGGGGCTTCGGGGGACGGGCTCGGCGTCCTCGCGCGGCTCGAAGCTGAAGCAGGCCTCCGGCACCCCAAGAAAAGGGAATAAGGGCCTACACTGGGTCCTAAGAGTTTCAGGTTTCGGGTAAGGCTTCAGGGTTTTACCAGCCCTGGTACAAAAACTCCCACCACGCTAGTCTTGCGTACATCCGTTAAAGTCCAGCTCAGATGGGATTTGGAGGGCCAGGCGAGTTTAAGTTTGAGGGTTTAGGTTTGCCTCGGCAAGACCCGCCTCTGCTTTCGTGGCGAAGTTGTGGCGGTAGGAGGCCGTTCCTGGGAAAAGGACATGTTGTTGGGTAAACCCTAAACCCTAAACCCTAAACACTAAACCCTAAACCCTAAACCCTAAACCCTAAACCCTAAACCCTGCTCACGAGCCAAGGTTCCTGTCATGATCTTAAAGGCCACCGTCTCCCGCATGAAAGGCAAGCCCACGGCCGACCTGGGAACGGAAAGAGCAAGAGCTTCTAGGGTTTAGGGTTTAGGGTTTAGGGTTTAGGGTTTAGGGTTTAGGGTTTAGGGTTTAGGGTTTAGGGTTTAGGGTTTAGGGTTTAGGGTTTACTCCATAGGTAAGGTCGTTCACGTTGTTCATCCCCGGAGCCTATAAACCGCACACCTTATATAAGCCCTAAACCCTCTAACTCAAAACCTTAAACTCGCAACCCTAAACCCGTAAACCACAACCAACCAAACCCGCAATTCCACAAACTGAACAGCCCAAATAACTATGAAAAAAACAGGGAACCCTGTCTTCATTAGGGGTTCGTAGCTAGGGTAGGGTATAGGTTTTCGGAAAAGAAGCGGCCCACTGGCATTCCCGGATCCCTCACAGCCCCTGCCGAAAGTACCCCTAAACCCAAACCGCAAACCCCACACCTTCACCCTGTACCCTAAACCTAAACCCTAAACCCTAAACCCTAAGCCCTAACCCCTAAACCGCCTCCGTGGCGACACCACTTGGTTGTGCTGCACCGTCAGGGACTCGGTCGAGTTCGCTGCCGCGGCGCCCCTTCGAAGCTCGAGAGCTTTGAAAATGCATAGGTTTAGGGTTTAGGGTGTAGGGTTTAGGGTTTAGGGTTTAGGGTTTAGGGTTTAGGGTTTGCTGTCATAGGGCGTAGATGCTGTGAAGGTTAGGTTTTGGAACAAGCTCGATAGCTTCGTGAGGCGCGAAGAGCAGCTTTGGCCCGATTGTGGAAGGCCATCAAACATTTTTCCACAATTGCTTTCATGTCTGCTCAGTTCCCCCAGCCCACCCGCCATATGACATAAACAATCTGAGTAGCGAACTGCATTGCACCATGTTCACAAGAATGGTCGGAGACGCCATGTCGGCAGGTATCGTATTCGGCTGACTCCATGGCAGCAATCTGGCGTGGATGAACTTTGGTCCAGTTTTCTTCGACGCCCAAACAGCCAGTCATGACATCACGCACAGCTGCAGGGAGCTTGACCCAATCAGCGACATCGCAGATCGTCTCGAGCTTTGCCTTCTCCTCAGGTGTTGGATCCATGCTGCGGCAACTGTTTGTACCACCTGGCAGCCAAAGCTGCCGCCGCAGAGACACTGCAACAGCACTAATCGAAGATGCCAGCTGACAAAAGGACTGCAGAGTTCAGAGGTACAATCAAAGGCACTCACAACCTTTGCCCTCAACATCACTGACATTCGCAATTAATTGTGCCGTGCCTACACACATGCTTCGCTTGTGTTTCACTCCCACCCCACGCCGAGGTGGCAAAGCCACCCAAGCCTATTCCTTTTAGGGGGTTTAGGTCTAAACCGAAGCCAACTGCTGACTTTCCTCATTCCGTGGCCCAGGGGGCCAGGGGGGCGCAGGGTTCAGGGCGGCTCAGGGGCCCCAGCAAACCGAAGGGGGTTCAGGTGGCCTGGGCACCTTGCGTCGAGTTGTCCGGCACCCCCTGGACTGGGGCCCTTGGGGGTACCGCCCCCTCGCTCTCCAGGGTCTGACCTGAGGTTTAGGGTACTTACTTAATTAAGGGAGTACTGGTCCCGAGTTCCGGTACCGGGCCCATCGTGGGCGCCTGGGTGGCCTTGCGCCATCCCCCCAACGTAGGGGGGCGGCCCAGGCCCTGAGTTTAGGCTTTAGGGTTTAGGGTTGAGGGGTTTAGGGTTTAGGGTTTAGGGTTGAGGGGTTTAGAGTTTAGGGTTGAGGGCTTTAGGGCTTCAGGGCTTTAGGGTTTTAGGGCGTTAGGGCTTTAGGATGTTAGGGTTTAGGGAGTTATCCCAAGATAGGGGTTCCCGTTCTACCCAAGTATCATGGAATTCCTGGGGCTTCAAACCATTGGGGAGAATTGTTGCTCGTATCAGCTGGTGGCATGAAGACCCTTGACCCGAAACCCTGATACATGCACCTACAAACCAAGGTCTTTGCGAATCGGGGCGGGATCCTAGATCTAGTAGGGTCCCAGGTTGCCCTAAACCCTTGAACCCTCACAGCGAACTGGACCGCAGGTGGGAAAAAACAGGGGCGGTGACGACTGGCGCCTGGTGGTCAACGTGATGGCCGGACCCACCTCAGGCGATGTTGATCATAAGAAAGGGCTGAGGGTCGAGGATTTAGGTGGTTGGGGTTGAGGATTTGGGGGTGGGGGTTGAGGATTCAAGAGAGGAAAGCCAGGCCCAAACCCTGAACTTACTGCTTCTTAGGCCCCTCCGAAGCCGAATGAAGACCCCGAGCCACCGAAGAGATCACGAGGATGTTCTGCGCCAGCAACCAGGTCTCTTCCAAGCCGGCCTCGATCACGCCGGAGGATGGATGCGTTGTGGGTTTAGTTTCGGGGCTTGGGGGTTGAGGATGTAGGGTTGAGAGCCTGAACATAGGGGCCTTTACTGATTCGAATAGGGTATGTGGGGGGGGGGGGGGGGGGGCTGTTGCAGCATAAGTATATAGGGACCATAAGGGAATACCGACCCCTATTAGGCGTCTAAGGATTTAGGGTCTGCAATTTAGAGGAGGTTTTAAGGAAAATGGGGCTCTGTCTGGGGGCTCAGTGGCTAGGAGGTGTATACAGAGGTTCAAAATTAGGGGGCTTAGGGTTTAGTTTCGGGCTGAGGGACTAGAACTCAAGCTCCCCCCTTGTTGAGTACCCACAGATTCGGAATGGTGAGGCCTCAGCGCCTTCGTCCGACTAACCCTTAACCCTGAAGCCCTGAATACCCAAACCATACCCCTAACCCTAAACCCTAAACCCTAAACCCTAGCCCTAAACCCTAAATTCCTCAACCCCGAAAACAAGACAGGGCGGCCTGCAGGACCAGACCCGGGCCACTGGGATGCTGAAGCAGGCCGTGCTTCACCTGACTTGCGGAACTTTGCCCTGAACTCTAAACTCTAAACCCTGAACAACCTAAACCCAACACAACCTAACCCCTAAACCCTAAACCCTGAACGACCGAACCCCTAAACCCTAAACCCCAAACCCTAAACCCTGAACAACCCCAAACCCTAAACCCTAACCCCAGAACAACTTAAACCGCATGGAGCCCGGCTGCGAAGGCCCGTTCCGGCTCGTAGACGGCTTTGAGGTTGGCGCAGGGAACGCCTCCAGTTCCTCTGCAGCTCCACAAGCCCCCCTAGTTCTTAGTAGGGTTTAAGGGTTTGGGGTTTAGGGTTTCGGGATATATTTACCCTTTCAGGGATTAAACAGGGGGTTTAGGCTTTACGGGGGGATTTCTAGGCGATTGGGCTTTTAGGGTTTTGGGGTTGTGGGGTTTTGGGTTTTGATTTGAGGCTTGGAGTCCTCTATCAACCCGCATTAAGGGTATAGGGGTTTGAAGTACCTAACTGCCTATTCCCTGTTACCGACCCGTACTTCAACTAAAAGAGACATGCACACCCCAGCAAGGAGGGAGCCCTAAACAGGGGCCCTAAATCTTGTTCCCCGATTTAACCCCTTTATACTTTATATAGTCCCCATATACCTAAGTAGCCCCACAGCTTCCCGGAAGGTCCCTTTTATGGGTCCAGGGGTTTTGGGTGTATAGGCTTTAGGCTTTAGGGCTCTAGAAACCAAGTACTACTTCAACCTCGACAAACCTAGTGGCCCCTCAAGGTGAGGCCTCGTGCGGTTTTCTCTGCGGGGCTTTTTGTCTTAGAGGTTCATGGGTAGCCATAACTAGGGTTGTACGTATCGCAAAGTGGGTTATATTTGGCTATAGTTCTATCTAGGGCAATTATAACCCCTAATTGCTTGAACCTTCAACCTCTTAAGACCCTAAGCCCTAAAAAGGGCGAGCTTTGTAAACCCTAAACCCTAGGCCCTACACCAGAAACCCTAAACCGCCACAAGGAACAAGAGAGCCGCATGAGCGCAGTCGGGCCTGTGGAGACACTGCCGCAGGAGGCGAACGTCAAGCCTTCCAGGCCTCAGTGGCTCATTTAGGGTCTAGAGATTAGGGACCAGACTGACAAGAAGCCAGGATGTAAATTGTTGGGAGAATGGCCCCTCATGCTCGGGGTACGTGAAACGGGACCATAATTTCAGAGAGCTGACCCAACGGCCCAAGCCAGTGGGTTTTGGGTTTAAGGTCAGGGTTTGAGGGTTTAGGATCTAGGGTTTAGGTTCTCAAGCTAGTAGGATAGAGAACTCCCTTTGCTCGAGGAGGACGAAGATTGGAATCGACTGTGATTCGACCACAAAGTCGTGCGCCATCGTTGACTGACCAGACCTGCTACGACCCACACTGCACTGCAAAGTGCCCGAGCAAACCCAGGATTCTGATCGCCTAGCAGGGTTGAGGGTTCAGGGTGTAGGGTTTAGTTTAGGGTTGAGTATCTCTAAATTGTACATATGTTCGGATTCTAAAGTGTTCCTGGTGGTATGTATGCTGGCTCCCGTATTACCGGGTTGTGAGGCCTCTCATATTATACGAAGCCCGAAGCCTAAACCCTAAACCCAACACCCTGCCCAAATCCTAAACCCTGAATCCTAAACTGGAGCCGCTCCAAGGGCGGCGCCGCAGGTTCCATCAGACCGCAGGCAATTGATGTGAGCACCCGGTGCATCATCACCTTTGAGAGCTGCAACTCGGATTAGGGTTTAGGGTTTAGGGTCTAGGGTTGAGGGTACCCTCAACCCTAGACCCTAAACCGGGGGTTTAGGAAGGCTCGGTGGTTGAGAGGCTTTTAGGGCTGAGAGAGTTCAGGGCCTAGGGTTCTGAGGCCCACTTGAACGTTCGTTCATGCATAGCTGTAAGGTAGGTTACCCTAGACAGAATTATCATCCAAGTTCCAATAAACTCTAAACCGTAAACCCTAAACCCTAGACACTAGTCTCTAGACCCTAAACCCCAGCTCCTACCCATGAACCTCCATGCAGGGTTTGGGGTTGAGCTGACAACTGCATCTTCCAACTTCTGGCCCGGGCAGGGCAGATTTTTTCGGGCCAAAAACGATAAACCGTAGACCCTAAACCCTAAACCCGAAACCTTGAACCCTAAGCCCTAATTCATAAACCCTAACCCCTACACCCTGAACCCTAAACCCCAAACCCTAACCCCTGAACCCTGAACCCTGGATCGACCGACCACACAAGTCCGGATGAACCCTGAACCCAAAACCCAAAACCCTAAACCCTAAACCCTAAACCCTAGCGCAGCCCAGTGACCATAGAAGTAGGCGCCAGAACCCAAGGCGGCCACGGTTGCAGCCAAGTCGACCTGCAGAATCAGGGTCTAGGGTTTTAGGGCTGAAGGGTTTGGGGTTTAGGGTTTAGGGTTTGGGGTTTAGGGTTTAGGGTTTAGGATTTAGGGCAATTCAGGGCTTGACAGTGTGGGGCAGCAGGTTGATTGGCAATTTGGGGCTTTAGGGTTAGGGCTTAGGGCTGAAAAGTTGATTGGTGTTCATGGGGATCGAAGGCTTCAAGGTTTGGGGTTGAAAAGTCAATGGGCCAATTTCGGGCTTTAGTGTTTTAGGGTTGCGAAGGTTAAGTTCAAGATTTTACGGCTGAAAGGGTGAAGGTTAACATACCCTTAAAAACCACGATTCGATGATTCATCTGGGGCTGAGGGTTTAGGGCTGAGGGCTCGCTTTGAGAAGCCAGCCAACATCTTCCACTTGAGCTCGGGGCTGCAACCCTAAACCCTAAACCCTAAACCCTAAGCCCTAAAACCTAATTACTAAACCCTTAACTCTAAACCCTAAACCCTGAACCCTGAACCCTGAACCCTAAACCTTTGGGATTTGGAACGCAGAACGCGGGGCTTGTCCATGCGTCTCTGGCCTGTCCAAAGTTGAGGATCGTGTCCTGCTGGATTCCTTCCAGGCTCCTGCCAGCAATGTCGATACGCCTAAACCTGAAGTGTGAATTCGCCTCCCCGCCACAATTAGAAAAAATGTGAGCCCCCAAACTTCAATCGTGAATACGACACCCTGCCCCCCCCAAAGACCATCACCAGTCCCTACACCCGCAAGCCCCGAACCCTTAAACCAACAGGTCAAACCGTGCAGCCCAAAACCCCAGACTCTAAAACCCCAATCCCCAACCCCACCCCAACTAGTAAACAACAAACCCCCAAACATTAAAAAATCAAAACTCGAAAATAATCCCAAAACCCCGAACCAGCCTCACCCTAATCTCCACACCCCTAAATCCTAAACACTAAACCCGAATCCTAAACCCCCAAGCCCAAAGCCAAGCCACCGTAGGCCGCCCTCCCGGTCAGACAGCAGAGGAGTTGACAACCTGGGGTTATGGTCAGTGTTTGGGAGTTCAGGTTTCGGGTTTTGGGTTTGGGGCTTAGGGGCTTAGGGCTCTAGGATTGAGAGTGGAGGGCTTTCTAGGATCGAGGGTTGAGGGTCTGTAGGGTCTAGGGTTAAGGGATGTGGGCTGAGGCCCTGTCGGGTTTAGGGTCTATGGTAAAGGTTTCTAGGGTTTGGGGCCTCTAGGGTGAAGGATTGACGGCTTTGTCGGGTTAGTGAGGGCTTGTTTTGGGCGCTTGCTAAATGTTTGGCGTGGTTTGATGGGGGCTTGGCTCGGGGATGGTTCGGGTGTTCTGAAAGTAGGGTTTGCCTTTGGGCCTGCGTAAGCCTTAGTGAGGGTGTAGTTACAGTCTTCTTTGACAGCGTTTGGGATGTAGGGTGTTTGGTGTTTAGGGTATAGGGTTGGGGGTTTGGGGTTTGGGGTTTGGAGTTTAGGGTGTTGGCTTGATTGGTTTTTTTTCGGCAGCCTATCCCTAAAGAAAGGGAAGGGATTGCAAGTGAAATGCCGAGGTTGTAGGGCTGTTGTTAGTTCACTAGAAGGTTCAAGGTTTAGGGTTCAGGTCTAGGGTTTAGGGCTAATACGAATTAGGACAGTGATACTCCAACTGCTCGACCTAGGAGCTGCTTCTCCCTTAAAGCGGACTCCTATAGCCCTCATATACCCTATACAACCCAGGCGCCCATACTTCAGAACCCTTTAAAGAAAGTAAAGGACCATATTCAGGGACCGTGTCGCCCTAAACCCTAAACCCTAAACCCTAAACCCTAAACCCTAAACCCTAAACCCTAAACCCTAAACCCTAAACCCTAAACCCTAAACCCTAAACCCTAAACCCTAAACCCTAAACCCTAAACCCTGAACCCTAACCCCAAACCCCAAACCCCAAACCCTAAACCCTAAGCCCTAAAGCCTAAAACCTAAACCCTTAGCATATTCAGGGACCATGTAGCTACCCTTCGGCTGTTGGAAAGTCCAGGGCACACCAGGAGGCGCCCATCTTCCTCCAATGCCGCCACGACCTTCCGAACTGCAAGACAGTGCACCTTCAACCCTAAACCCTAAACCCTAAACCCTAAACCCTAAACCCGGGTCTCACATCTGAGTCGCGCACGTGCTCCTCTACCGGGGCGCTGGTTCCGCCCATGACAAGGACCTGCTCACCGGGAACGATGTCGATGGCCGACTCAAGCCTCAGCACCTGTTTAGGTTAGGGGTTTAGGGTTTTTTAGGTTTTAGGGTTTAGGGTTTAGGGTTAGGGGTTTAGGGTTTGGGGTTTGGGGTTTGGGGTGTAAGGCTTAAACATCGGGTTGGGGGCTTTGGGGGCATTAAAAAAGGTTCTTAACTTGATGGGTTTTGACAACCCCTTAACCTTAACCCACTTATACACACAAACACGCCCTCAGAGGAACCCGAAACGCTAAACCCCAAAACAGAAACTTCGCAAACCCCAAGCCCCTTTAAACCCTAAGCCCATTTAAACCCTGAACCCTGAACCCTGAACCCTAAACCCTAACCCCTAAACCCTCAACCCTCAACCCTCAACCCTAAACCCTAAACCCTAAACCCTACACCCTAAACCCTAAACCCTAAAACCCTAAACCCTAAACCCTAACCCTCGGCTCCCAGGCACATGGCTGCCACTGGTAGCTGGACTCTCCAGCTTGGCTCCACGCGCCAGGGTCGATCCGCTGCCCCGCAGTAGGAGGCCTTGGACTTATGGGGTTTAGGGTTTCGGGTTTCGGGTTTAGGGTGTAGTTGGCAGCAAACTACCCACGAGCATTCAAGTAGGGTCTGAAACTCAGGCGTTTCGGACTTTGAGGAGTAGGGTTTCGGGCTGAAGGTTTAGGCGTTTTGACGTTAGGGCCTTACGGCATTGGGGTTTAGGGCTTGAGGGTGTCGGAAGCCAAGTTTAGAACCAACATTGAATTTATGACTAAGGAATAGGCAAATGACAAACTGCTGCAGCTACTCTCATGCCCCAAGCCAACTCACAGAAAAAAAAAAACCAAAAAGCCTAAAGCCCTGAAAACTCTAGAATCCCTAGAAGTCCCAGAAACGCTTTTAAACCCTCCAAACCCCTCGAAGGACTCGTAAACTCTCAAGGGTTCCGCTGAACCCTAAACCCTCCACCCGGAACCCTAGAACCCTAAACCCCAAACCCTAGAACCCTAGAACCCTAAACCCTACACCCTAAACCCCAATCGCGGGCGCGCTCACGCCCGAGCCCCGATGGCCATGGCGATGTGGAATCGAAACGGTTGGTCACAGTGAGGCCGTAGAGCGGCACACCTTGGCTACCCTAAACCTAAACCCTAAACCCCAAACCCTAAACCCTAAACCCCAAGCCCCTAAACCCCTAAACCCCTAAACCCTAAACCCCCTCAGGGCTTAGGGTTGAGGAGTTGAAAGTACCCTGGACCCTGAAGGCCTGAGGCCCGAAACCGCTGAAGAACCTCCTAGCCCGAAACCCTAAACCCTAAACCCTAAACCCTAAACCCCAAACCTAAACCCTAAACCCTAGATTAGAACCCTAAACCCTAACCCTAAAACCTACAGCCACGAGCTGGAAACCTTCCGTCAGGCTGCCTGGAACTTCAATCGGAGCCGGCATCACCTGGCACGTCCAGTAGGAGCTTCTGGGTTCCTTGTAGATTACAAGGTTAGGGTTTAGGGTTTAGGATTTAGGGTTTAGGGTCTACGGTTCAGGGTTTAGGGTTTAGAGTCTCGGGTTTAGGGTCTTAGGGTCTCAGGGTCTTAGGGTTTAGGGCCTATAGGGTTTAAAGGGCTGATGCGGCTTCTAGGGTGGACTGAGTTTAAACCACGAACTCTAAGCCCAAAACCTCAAGCTCCCACCCTCGCGATCGCAGTTCCATTCTGAGCCGGGCAAATCGTCGCAGTAGCAACGACCGTCAATCCAGCCAGAGACTCTGATGGAAGTGAGACTCGCAAGAGCAGGACATGTGCACCAGAATAACCCGAATAACCCCAAGAACCCTCATACTCCTAGTCACCCTGATAGCTTTAGAAACCCCGCCGGAGAGCCTCCATCGTGACGGTGGCCGGAGTCATGACGATCGAGAAGTTCGCTGACTGCCGTGTGAGCCTGGCTATGGTCAGATGTGGGGCTTGGGTTCAGGAAGTCACGCAGGGAAGGCCCCTGAACCCTCAGCCCCAGACAGCGAGAAAGGAGACGAGGATATTTGAACTGCAAAGGTTACAAGAAAAATGGTTGTTAGGGTTCTTAGACCATTCACCTCGCAAGAACCAAGCTTTGACAATGACTCAACCAAGCAGGCTTCCTGGGCCCGACCCTTTCAACCGTACTCACTAGATGCTGACCCAAAAACTATGGGCCATGTTGTCGGGGTTTGGATTCTAGCATGTAGAGTACCACACAATGGTCACCCGAACCCTAAACCCTAAACCCTGAACCCTAAACCCTTCAACCTCCGAAACCCTAAACCCTATAAACCCTGAACCCCTAAACCCTAAACCCCTTCACCCTAAACCATAAACCTCTTCACCCTGAACCCTAAACACCTTAACCCCCCCAACTTCTGGGCCTTGTTGTGTTTGTCGCCGCTTCCACGGCCGGCTCCGCCATCAGCTCCCCTGGGATGGAGGGATGCTTCGGGTTGTGGGGGTTAGGGTTTACGGCTTAGGGTTTCGGGTTTAGGGTTCAGGGTTTAGGGTTGGGGTTTTGGGTTTCAGGCTTAGGGTTTTGGGTTTTGGGTTCAGGGAGCAGCCATTGAAGGGTTGGGCTTTAGTGGGCTGGGTTTTGGATTCAAGGACTGTTAGCATAAGGGGGAACATCCCAATCTTACCCTTATACCGTCTTTTTACATGTATCGACTTTCAGAGCCTTTAGAACTCCAACGGTGAGGGGACGGGAGATTCCACATTCTGAGGTCCAAGCACTGCCTGCTAAACCCTAAACCCTAAACCTTCAACCCTAAACCCCTGGAGCGGAGGCCCTACGAAATGCTTCGGGTCTTGGGGTTGAGTGATTCGATGTACTTCGGCCTGAAGGCCCTTCACGACCTCGCTTCCTTTGCACCCCTACCCAGTTAGAAGTCTACTTATACCCTAGGGAGGACTTAGGCTTCTTATCCGGACAGTGACAGATGGCGCTACAAGTGCCCGGAACCTCCAACTAAAACGGTCTTCCCCGACCTCCGCGCACCCAGATCCGCTCGGCACGCAGGCTTAGGTCCTGCAGGCCAGCCACACAGACTACGTATCTTGGTGCTCTCAACTGGGGCCTGGAATTCAGGGTTGGATGCTTTTGGGGGTTTAGGCTGAGGGCTTGAGGGCTTGGGGGTTTAGTGTCACCCCAACCCTGAACCCTGGAATCCAAACAACCCCCCATTTACAGCCTTCCTTGCGAGACCTTGAGCCAGAACTTCTAAAACCCCTGAATTAAGGAATATCCCCAACATCATCGTGGGACCCTGGATAGAACTTAAGGAGTATTCTCAATTGCGGGGGAGTTGGAGGTTCCCAGAATGTGCTTGTCTAGATGATGGCCATATGCCACGGGTGATGAGTGGGGCAGCGGCCCATTCGGAGAACCCTATCCCTACACCCTAAACCCTAAACTCTGCCTAAACAGAGGCTCGGTTTGGGCTTTAGGGCTTCGGGTTTTGCGCTTAGTTTTAGGGTGGCAGAGGGTCCAAAACCACAAGACCGCAAACTCTGTAAACCACAAGGAGATGCACAAACACCTAAGCCCAAAAACCCTCGACTCTATACCCCGACCCTAAACTCTCAACCCTCAACCCCAGAACCCCAAACCCCCAGAACCCCAAACCCTAAAACCCTCAAAGCTCTGGGTCTTAGGGTTTCGGGTTTCGGGTTTCGGGTTTCGGGTTTAGGGTTTCGGGTTTTAGGGCTTAGGGCTTAGGGTTTAGTGTTTGGGGTTTAGGGCTTATAGGGCTTAGGGTTTAGGGCGCTGGGCTTGCGCCGCCTCAGCCTCGAGGTCGAGGTCTAAGCGGCCCTCGAGACGCAGGAGGCCCAGAGGCTCGGTTTGCGCATCCAGGATCACATGGCTCCCTGGCGCGTTGTTTAGGGTTTAGGGTTTAGGGTTTAGGGTTTAGGGTTTAGGGTTTAGGGTTTAGGGTTTAGGGTTTAGGGGTTAGGGTGTTTAGGGTTTAGGGTTTAGGGTTTATAGGGTTTAGGGTTTAGGGTTTAGGTTTCAGGTTTTAGGGTACGCAGGGTACGCAGGGTACGCAGGGTACGCAGGCTACGCAGGCTACGCAGGCTACGCAGGCTACGCAGGCTACGCAGGCTACGCAGGCTACGCAGGCTACGCAGGCTACGCAGGGCGGAAGCTCCAAACAAGAAGGGGGGAGGGTTTCAAGGTGTCTTGAAAAGCTAAGCCCAAAGGATATGAGATCGGCTCTTTATCAACAGCATCCCAAACAGGACTCACCAAAACTTGAAACGAAGCCAATTTTCCCCTACCCAGCGATGAGAACAACAATAAGGAGGGGCCTCCGGATAAACTACCGCGCCGAAAACTGTGCCCGAGTTACCTGAAGAATCCAAAACCTACTTTAAGGTTTAGGGTTCAGGGTTCAGGGCTAAGCGCTGTAGGTTCTTGCATAAACGCCCCTTGTGTAGGATTCGTAGGTCATCTACAATAATGTGTGTCTCGGGTAGGGCGAAGGCCTTCTGATCCCCCTTCAACCCCGGAATCCTAAACCCTAGACCCAAACCCTAAACCGACAGCTCCAGACGCCAGACGCCATCTCTGTCAACTCGCGATTTCGGCTTGTCAGGGCTTGCGGATCTAGCTGCTGCCAGTTTTTGGTTCGTAGTGGCAGTGGTCGCGTGGGCCTCTTGAGGGTTTCCGAGAATAGAGGTACCCTTGTAAGGATTATACTATGTTGGGGGGTATATTAGGGGGACCCGAATATCCCTAAACCCTAAACCCTAAACCCTAAACCCTAAACCCTAAACCTAGGCAACCCCCACTTGTGCCTGGCGGAATCCAAGTCTGTGGCACGGAGATTGGGGGCTCGCCGAAGGGCCAATCAGATGGCTCAGACCAGCGGCTCACATAGGTGAAGGTCGCCGAAGTTGCCTTGTTTAGGGTGTAGGGTGTAGGGTTTAGGGTTTAAGGTGTCGGGTTTAGGGTTTTAGGGTGGTGCTACCTGGCGCTATCAGGTGATCGGCATTTCTTTGAGTCTCGGGTAGGGGCGTGGCGCGGGGCCTGGCAGAGAATCATGCAGGCTAGGTCTCTCTCTCTCTCTCTCTCTCCGTCCCTCTCTGCCCCCCTCCTCCCTCCCTGCCTCCAAACCAAAAGCCCTGTTAAACCCTAAACCCGAAACCCTAAGCGGCCTGAACCTGGACTTAGGGGTCCGTTGCCAGAGTCCCAACACCCAAAGTCCCGGCAGCTCCAGGGGGTTTGGGGGTTTGGGGGTTTATGTGGGGGTTTATAGGGTCGAGGAGTTGGGGTTTAAGGTTTGGGGCTTGGGGATTTTGGGGTTTGGGATTATGTAGGATTTGCCAGTTCACCAATACCTCCTTGTGAAATCCTACGAGGAGTTCCTTCCCCCCAAGTATGAAAGGCCCAGCCTCCGAATGCAATCTTCCCCCATGGGCGCTTATACTATGATCGTGGAACATGTTGTCCTTCAGCCATGTACTACATACATCTATGGACATCCGCTTGCTGTTCCGAACATTGCTGTTGCTCATTGGTGTTCTAGGAGGTGGTTACTACTAGGGTGAGGCGATTCTCCGACTGGGAGACGCCTAAGGTGTACTGGTACTGTACCTTCCAGGGCCCTGATGGGATGTCAAGCAGCGCTCAGTGACTTGCCGCACCCGACCACGAACACCTCAGAGAGTGCAACGAACTCAAGGCTCAAGGCCAAGAACCTGGCTCAAAGGCTGCATTCTGCAGTTAAGGGCTGAAAATTTTAGTCGAAGTGGTGTGGAGGTTGGGGATCAGGGCCCTCAGGAACGGATCTTCAGGGAATCCCGTGAAGCCCCCCCCACCCCCCCCCCCACTTCCAGCCGGGCCGCGTCAGGCACTGCATCCCCTCCCATTGCCGTGGCGGCGCCGGTGGTGCAGTGGATCTCGGAATCTGTTGCTGACGTCACGACCTTGGTCTTTCCAAAATTCCGTCAAAGATCTTCTTATCTCATTGTTGAGGCTGCCGCGGCTGCACTCTGATCTCCGGACCCTACATCTCTATTCCCTAAAGATGCCTGTTTAGCTCAACAGCGATACGGTTAGGCAAGTGTAGACAGAAGGCGACTGCCCTTCGTAAGCCGCTGGGGTACATCAAGGCACGCTGCATGGGCCCCGGGAGCGTCTTTCTTGTCGTCAGGCTCGAAAGCGCAACAGACCGCGGTGACGGTGGCAGCATGTTCTGCTCCACGTGTGCATTGTGCCAAGCATTGGCAGGTGCTGCATTGGAGCACCCGTGAACACAGGCAGCTGTTTCAGCTGCCAGAACCCTAAGGCCCCAAAACCCTCAACCCTAAACCCGAAACCCTAAACCCTAAACCTTAAACCCTAAACCCGAAACCCTAAACCCGAAACCCTCAACCCTAAACCCTAAACCCGAAGCCCTATGATAACATTCCGCGCAGAAGGCTGCGCGCGGAAGAGCCGCATTTGCACTAGCAGGCCGAGCAAGAGCCAGGAGGGACTGTGGAACGAAAGAAAGGGACCTGGGCTTCGCTCCAGGCAATCAGTGTCCCCCAAAGGGTTTAGGGTTTAGGGTTTAGGGTTTAGGGTTTGGGGTTTGGGGTTTAGGGTTTGGGGTTTGGGGTTGTGCTTGGATGGCTTCGGATCTCAGTTGGTGCCCTGCTCACTGCCTGCCGCAGCCCACTCACGCCGTCTGGGACGATGTCACTGCTTCCAAAGATGCAGCTTCCCTTAACCCTAAACCCTAAACCCTAAACCCTAAACCCTAAACCCTCAACCCTAAACCCTAAACCCTAGACCCTCACCGCCACCTTGACAGCCACATCAACAGGCCCCGTCCCTTTGGAAATTGCGGAACGGATGCGCCCAATGTCATTCCACGTCTCCTTTGGAAGCCCTTGTAGTGTCAGGCTAGGGCTTTGGGGTTTGTGGTTTAGGATTTAGGGTTTAGGGTTTCGGGTTTAGGGTTTAAGATTTAGGGTTTAGGTTTCGGGTTTAGGGTTTCGGGTTTAGGGTTTAGGATTTAGGGTTTAGGTTTCGGGTTTAGGGTTTCGGGTTTAGGGTTTAGGGCTGAAGGTTGTCTAGGGAGCCGTGGCGACATGGACTTCTAAATGCTCAAGGGTACATCATGAATATGAAGGGATCGCTTGAAATTTGGTGGATTTCAAACCCTGACCGCTGACACGAAGTTAGTTGGCCCCTGCAAGGTCGGTATTGAATTCCACGACGAATGGAACTCCATCCGTGGTGCCTAAGACAAGGTCCTAGGGGCTGACACCATGAACCTGCTTGGGTAATTGTCATTCTCGTTGATATTGCCAAGAAGAATATGTTCTGTCATTTCACGCGGATTGATGATTCATAAATATCGTTCAAGACTTAAGATTTGCCGCTTGTCGGTTCAGCAGGGCATTCCTTCAGCGGGCAGTGACGGGCATCGAATGGCACTTTTGAAAGTCATCAACCCTAAACCCTGAACCCTAAACCCATCTGCCCCAGGCTCCGCCGAAGAAAACTCAGGTGATGTTGAAAAATGCCGTCCGGCGTACAGGCTGAGTCACTTCAAACACCTCGCGTATGTTCAGGACCTGCACGTCATTCTGCAGTAGATGCAGAGCATATTGGTGCGAGCCACCCCTATCCGCGGCTTTGGCCACGTCAGCGGCCGTGTGCCCACGCGAAGTCTTTTGGAGCGGATCCGCCTTTGCCTGCAGCAATAAGCGCACCATCTCAGGGTCCCCCAACATGGCTGCTTTGTGGATGGGGTAGATGCGTGGCCGGGGGAAGAAGAAGCAGCAGCCTCCAGCAGTCAGTGGCTCACATACTCTTGAACATCCATGCCTTTGAAGAAAGTCTTGCAGCTGTCGAGTTCTCCGCCGCTTCAGTCTTTCACGTCGGCCGGCAGCCTCCTCGTGTTCCTCGCTGTGTTCCGTGGTGCCGGTAGTGCTCTCGATAGTTCTTGCCGGAAGGCCGGCCCTCCCGCTGATGTTGTGCAGCAAGTCAGCATCAAGACACAGCTGGCGGTGGAGAGAACATGGCACCACTTTCCTCCCCATCAGAGCCCTGGACCTGGAATAGAAGAACACGAACCAGACAGCTACGAGCCATGCAATGTTTAGGGGTTAGGGTTTCGGGCTGAGGGCTTAGGGGTTTAGGGTTTAGGGTTTAGGGTTTAGGGTTTAGGGTTTAGGGTTTAGGGTTTAGGATTTAGGGCCGTTAGAAGGGTTTAGGCCTTGCGGGGTGACGTTTTAGGGGTAACCGTGCCTCCCAGTGTGGAGGAGAGATGCAATATCAGGCCTACGTCTCCGAGGCCGAACCAACACTAATACCTTTCGATGTTCCCCCTTAAACTTTAGGGTTTAGGGTTTAGGGTTTAGGGTTTAGGGTTTAGGGTTTAGGGTTTAGGGTTTAGGGTTTAGGGTTTAGGGTTTAGGGTTTAGGGTTTAGGGTTTAGGGTGTCATCCCCGCTAAATGCCGATTCAGGACTGTTTGTATATGGGTGAACATCCCAACTCATACCTCTTCCGCGCAAACCGTCTGCGCTGCCCAGTCAGCAAGCCAAGCACAGGCACCCGAACAATAGCCAACAGATGACAACAAACCTCATCGGCAAAACAAGCACGAACACTCCCTAGAGTCCCGGAAAAAAGTGCTGAGGGCCCCAAAGCCCTGAATGTCATAAGCGTTGAGGAATGCAGAGCAGTAGAACTCGCAGAAAACCCCATGACTTAGATCAACCTCCACATCAACATTTGGAGACTCTCAAACCCTAAACTCTAAACCCTAAACCCGACAAGAAGGCCTAGGGTTTCGGACTTAGGGTTTAGGGTGGCAGGGCCTGGGGCTTCGGGTTTGCCAACCCCTAAACCCTAGAACCCTAACTTAGACCTCAACCCCTAAACCCTAAACCCGAAACACGAAACCCAAAACCCAAAACCCTAAACCCCAAACCCTACCCCCCAAAACCCTAAACGTTAAACCCCCCAACAAAAAACTGCGGGCCAGCGAGCACAGGTGGCGTTCCTCAGCGCCACGGAGATGTCTTGCGCGGCGCTCGTGCCGTTGCAGAGGAAGCCACGGCCTTGCAAAGACTTGGGTTGTGGTTTTGGGGTTTGGGGTTTAGGGTTTGGGGTTTAGGGTTTAGGGTTTAGGGTTGAAGATTGAGGGTTTAGAGTTTAGGGGGGTTTAGGTTTGGGTGTTCACGGTATGTTGGGCATTTTCTACATTGCTAGCCCGAAGCCTGTGATAGAACAAGGGGGTAGGGAGGCGGTGGCGAACAAGACCCTAAACCCTAAACCCTAAACTCCAAACCTGAAACCCTAAACCCTAAACCCTAAACCCTAAACCCTACACCCAAGGGTTGCGGCCGGCCCTTCAGGCTATGCTGCGGCTTTCACCCCTCATTCGCGCCTTGGCCTGCGAGGCTCGGATCTAGAAACCCTGAACCTCGCGCGCGCGAGCGCGCGCTTGCTTTCATCAGTAATTAGGGCTGAGGGTTCGAAAACCAGCCTAAACTCCAGCGTCGCTTGTGAAAGCGGGGGGAAACCCGAAACCGCAAACCCTAAACCCGCTCAGTGGGCCTGAGAGGATCACGGCCGTCCCTCCAGAGAAGGGTCCCCTTGGAGGCTCGATGGACCTCAAGGGCGTGCAGCAACATGCTCTCACGCAGGTCAGGGTTGGGCCTACTTCTATGATATTAAATGATGATGATGATGATGATGATGATGATGATGATGATTTTGTTATTGCTACTTTCAAGAATTCTTACTCTTGTTCTTAGTACTGTTCTTCTAGCTGCTTTATATATCGTTTTCCTCACTATTTTCTTAATTCTGATCTTATTATTTATTGCCAATATTCGTATTGCTATGATTCTAGCTTAAATTAAAGGGGACCTAACCCCACCCCCCACCCCCACCCCCCCCCCCCCCCCCCCCCCCCCCCACCCCCCCCCGCATATGTTTCACAAACCCCCCGCGTGGGTTGGACTGCTCCCGACTATGTGACAACAGCTTCTTGTTTTTTGGCAGGGCAGACCAGTATTTGCATTACTTTTTGCAAAAAGGTCGCAAGAGGACAAGCCAAACCCCCACCCACCCCCGCCAAAAAAAAGGGAATAAGGGCCAACCCTAAACCCTAAACCCTAAACCCTAAACCCTAAACCCTAAAAGAAGAAAGGAATAAGGGCCCGAGTCACAGCAGTCCCAAGGCTTGCTGCATTTCAACCCTCCCTGCCCGGGTCTCGGGCATCACCAGCGGCGTAAGATCGAGGCTGGGCCTGACCACAGCCACGTCGATGCGCTTCCTGGGGGGGCACTTCAGGGCCTGTGGGTTTAGGCTTGAGGGCTTCGGTCTTCGGGCTGTTTAGGGTTTAGGGTTTAGGGTTTAGGGTTTAGGGTTTAGGGGTTTAGGGTTTAGGGTTCAGGGTTTAGGGAAACATTGGGCCGGCACGGTTGCGACTGGCAAGGGTTTGCGGCGAGCTCCTGGGTTTGTGGGCTTGTGGAAGGGCTACGTTGGAAAATGAAGGGGTCAAGTCTAGTTGTCCAGGTCCAGTGTAGCCGTGGCCGCAGCTTGATTGGCCTGATCTGCATCTTCATTCGAGGCCTGGTGAGATCAAAAAACGCCGCATGAAGGGCCCTGGTACCCTAAAACCCTAAGCCCGCCTGTGGTTCGGCTGAGTGCAACCCACAGAGCCTTGCTGTTGAAGCCTTTATCCCTCCAGGAAGTCCAAGTCAGATTTAGCCGAGCGGCTTGGCTGGCAGCAGCTGCACGCCTTCCAGGGCCCACACAGGGTTTAGGGTTTAGGGTTTAGGGTTTAGGGTTTAGGGTTTAGGGTTTAGGGTTTAGGGTTTAGGGTTTAGGGTTTAGGGTTTAGGGTTTAGGGTTAGGGTTTAGGGTTTAGGCTTCAGGGCTTTAGGCTTTAGGGTTTAGGGCCCTGGCGTGTGGGGCATACGGGTTAGGGAGGGAGCGTCCCTGAACCTTGTAAAGACCCTAAACCCGAGAGACCGAAACCTTAGAGGCTCGAATAGACCCTGCACCCTGGGATTCTGAAGAGCCCCAACAGCCTAAACGCCTACATCTAAGACCAGAACATCCTAAACCCTAAACCCTAAACCCTAAACCCTAAACCCTAAACTCCAACCCCTAAACCCCCTAGACCCTGCCTGGGATCAGGGACCGGAGTCGGCCCAGCTGCATCGGGACCGGCGCCGGCGATGTGAGGACAACTTCCCAGAGCCTCTAGAGCTGGCAGGCCCCCTAAACCTAACACCCCTAAACCCTAAACCCTGAACCCTAAACCCTAAACCCTAAACCCCAAAACCCCAAAACCCTTAAACCCGAAACCCTAGACCCTAAACCCTAAACCCCCTAAGCCTCTCAACCCTTGAACCCTGGCTGCTTTGTCCGAGTCGGCAGGAGCTCTCAAGGGATTCCAAGCAGGACCGAGGGCTGTCCATGTACATCAGGGTTGAGGGTTTAGGGTTTAGGGTGTGGGCTTTAGGGTGCACACAAAACCTGCCGGTTCTTGGTAGGGAATGAAGGGAATAGATGCCCTGTCTAAGGGATTGTACAGGGTGCCTAATTCCTTCATTTTCTACAAAGAGCTGTCTTTTTGTTGGCTTTTGTGGTTTAGAGACTTGGGCGATGCGAGGCTGGGCCACGACAGTGAAGAATTCTGCCGAGGCGTTAACATGCCGCCCTACACCCTAAACCTTCAACCCTGAACACTGAACCCTACACCCTCAACCCTAACCCCGATGCCCCCAACCCCTGAGTTCAGAAGCCCCCCAAAAGTGTACACATTCTGTTGTATAGGCGATTAAAGTATCCCAAAAAGTGTAAAGTGTACTCACTCAGCCACTAAGACCCTCCCCCAGCAATGTCACTGCCGTCTGGTGACCCCGGTGGCAGTGGCAGCGAAGCCACCGAGCTCCTGGGACAGTTTTCTCTAGTCTCCTCGAACTATTAGGGTTCACGGTGCAGGTTCTTGGAGCCCCTAAACCTAAGCCCTAAGCCCTAAACCCTAAAACCCTAAAACCCTAGAACCCTAGAAGCCGCCATTTTAGGGTTCAGGGTGGCCGCTGGAGCCGGATGCATGGCCAGAAGACAGCGCAGCAACAAAGAAAGGGGGCCTTCCCTACAACATCAGCAGGCGCCGGGACTGTGAAGGTGCGGGCATCAGCGAACGATGCGTGCACGAATCGCCAGTCGACTGTTGCCACCCCCAGCGGACGCATTAGCCCATTTGCCCCGCTGTCATGCGCTTCGGCCCTGAAGCGTGTTGGCCCAGAGGGTGGCAAGACCACTGTCACGCCCAAAGTCTGAGTTGCCCCACACCCGGCCAACGGTGTGAGAGGATGCTGAATGCGCTGAGCGCACCGGGCCTGGCATCCTCTTGGGTAGGGCCGCGGCAACAAGGCAACAAGAGAAGCCAGGCACTTGTGCATGATCATCGTTTCACCACAAGATGCATGCAGGCTGCTGCAAGCGGCACCCGGCTTCTGTGATACCTCGCACCCGCATAGCAGCCACAGTGCCTATTTGTTCATGATAAACCATAGGAACCAACAAATATTTCCAAAAGAAGGGCCCTTGGATCACGCCCTTCCCCCCACGTGACGGGATGATGTTGGCAGTGTGCGTCCACTTCCCAAGCAGACCCAGGATCTGGTCTTCTTTCCCTCTTTCCAAGCCTCCCACAACCCCTTTCGGAACCTCTATTAATATTCTTTTAAACCCTTTTCCCTCTGGGACTCAGAACCCCGGAACGATGCCAACAAGAACATCCTGCCTGCGGCAGTGTGTCCTCTCCGGGACACCCCGCATTGGGCCGGCCCATACAAGCGCTAAGCATTTGGGCTCTTTTTTGGGTTGTTCGCTCGTCTGTGATAGAAGTCCGGTGTGGCCCATGATCTGAAGAGGTGTAGGGCTTCAGGCTTGGCGTTTAGGGTTTTTCAGGGTTTGGGTTTAGGGTTTCAAGGTTTAGGGTTTCAGGTTGGGATGTTCCCCTTATACTAACAGTCTTGAATAGGGATATCCCCACTAAGGACTTTTAATACAAGGGGGAATTCAGGGCTTCAAGAACTTGCCACATGGCTCCAGGTCATCGCCGACTCGCCATCGCTGAGGAAGGTCAGCTCGTCCTCACTCTTGACGAAACCCCTAAACCCTTAACCCGAAACCCTAACCCTAAACCCTAAACCCCTTAGACCCTTAGAAGGTTTAGGGTGTAGGGTTTAGGGTGTAGGGTTTAGGGTGTAGGGTTTAGGACGTGCCTTCGGACCCCTCTCCAAACCTACGGCAGACACATCACAAGTGCCCGCAGAGCAGCGGACAGCTCTGGGGCGAAAGGCGTGCCACCTTGGCACACGGTGGCATGGATCTGTCTGGGTTCAGGCTTTAGGGTGTAAGGGGTTCGGGAGTCCCCAAAAAGCCGGGGGCATTTGGGTTTGAGGTCCGAACTGATCTGGGCCGCTACAGGCAAGCCATCTTGGCAGCCAGCAGGGTGTTTCGCCCTAGTCTGGCTCAGGGCGCGGAAGTTGCAGAGGTGACCCAGTTACTCACCTTTTCCGAGGCTCTCCTGTGAACTATATGCCTGGAAAGGACATTCCTGCCCGGACTACGCGATACCTACGCAATCCCTTTCCCACACCTTCCAGTTGCTCTTGCCTGGCGAGACACTGGCCACTGAAGAGTTGAGGTAAAGCATCATGGACTGTAGTGGCATATGCTCCTCCGGCAACACCGCCGCCTGCCGCTGCACGTGCACACCGAAGCCCTCTGGCCAACTGACCCTTCAACCCTAAACCACCTTAGGCCCCAGCCCTAAACCCCCCCCCTAAGCCCCCTAAATCCTCCTCTAAACCCCCCTAAGTGGCTACAAAAAGACTGAAGGCTCCAAAGCCCCGTTGGTGTGTCGCATCGAGGCCCCTGCGCATCCCTACCCTGAGGTTCCGGGTGCAGGGCTTGTTTTTGCTTGTGTTTTCTTGTGGGGGGGGGGGGGTGAGGGTTGGGCCGAAACCTCAAACCCTAAACCCCAAGAGTTGAGGGTTTGGGGGGTTTCGTTCGAGTTGTTTGCTTCGTGGGGTTGATGTTTACAAGGGTTTAGGGTTCTACGGTTCTACAGTTCTCCGGTTCTACGATTCTACGGCTCTACGGCTCTACGGTTCTACGGTTCTCCGGTTCTCCGGTTCTACGGTTCCGAACTTGCCTCGATCTGAATCTGCGGACTGTCGACCGCGCCGGCAGGAACGCGGAGCCAGAAACTGACGGAACCTCACAAGGGCAGGGCTGAGGGTTGAGGGTTGAGGGTTAGGGTCTAGGGTTAAGGTTTAGGATTTAAGGCTTAGGGAAATCCATGTTCAACAAAGCATGAAACCAGTAATCCTGGGCCCCTCGGCCCTGGAAAGCATCTTGCTGAAGAACGGTGATTTCTTCGTCTCCAAAGTCCCGCGCAGTCAAGTAGCCGGGTTGATGGCTTTGGGCTCAGGATGGCTCAGGCCTTCAGGTTTCAGCCCTCAACCTCTAGGGTTTAGGGTTTGGGGTTTGGGGTTTAGGGTTTGGGGGGTTTGGGGTTTGGGGTTTGGGGTTTAGGGTTTAGGGTTTAGGGTTTAGGGTTTAGGGTTTAGGGTTTAGGGTTTAGGGTTAGGGTTTAGGGTTTAGGGTTTAGGGTGTCATCCCCAAACCCCCAAACCCCCAAGCCCCCGGTATGTCCCAGCAGCCACCAGGTGAGAGCTGCAACTGGCCCGCACCGACGGCTCTTGCACCAGGAACCAGATG
Source organism: Symbiodinium natans (assembly GCA_905221605.1). Classification (NCBI taxonomy): domain Eukaryota; class Dinophyceae; order Suessiales; family Symbiodiniaceae; genus Symbiodinium; species Symbiodinium natans. The sequence goes on along the minus strand of CAJNDS010002393.1, from coordinate 55,358 downwards.
TCCCAGAGGAGCCTGGACCAATTCAAGCCGGACAGGGTTTAGGGTTAGGTTTGGGGGTTTAGGGCTTAGGTCGGGTTTAGGGATTCGGGATTTGGGTTTGAGGTAGGGTTTAGGGTTTGGGGTTTAGGAAGGGTTCAGGGTGTTGAGTTTAGGGTTTAGGGCTTCAAATCCCAGTCTCCAAGTCCTAAGGGTCCTACGCGGGAGGTGCTTGGAGCGCAGGCAGCTTTGGATTCAGGACTTTCTGGCTTCTATCGCGTTTGTATACGTTTAAGGTCTAGCGCCTTTTCTATCTCAAGTCTCAAGTCCTCCTGTTGAAAGTCCATGCACCCTCAGAGCAGTAATGCTCCTCCAATGCTCCAGATTCGGGGGGCAAACATTTTGGTGCAGGATCGCGGCGCATACCGAGTGAGAGATTTCTGTCGTGGTTGAAGCGCATTCGTCGCCTAGTAGTATCTTGGGTCCCTTGAATGCCTGGCCTCTTGTGCAACTGCGACCGCCGGCACTGCGTTGGACACGGTGACCTGAATGCCCCCTAAACCCTGAACCCTAAACCCTAAACCCTTCTTTGAGCCAACGAGGGCGAAAGGCTTCAAGTCTCGAGCCGGGGAATGGGCATGTTCAGGACTGGGAGCAGGAAATCACGTGAAAGGCCCAGGGGTCATCTGAAAGCCTACAAGACGTACCGCCAGACCTCTAAGGGTGGTTTCCTAAATTAGGGTCTCTTGCGGGTACTCCACCATAAGAGGGCGCCCTTTGAAGGGTTCCCAAAGGGGACCCCAATTCAGAGAACTACCCAGAAGCAATCTCGGACGTATCTCAGCGGTGTCACCCCCGAACCCCAGTGAGTGTGGGTTGCATTTATCCACCGAACCCTGAATCATAACCATCAGTTGCTTCAAGCCTAACCCCTAACCCGAAACCCTAAACCCTAAACGCTTAAACCCTTAACCCTTAACCCCTGAACCCTAAACCCTGAACCCTGAACCCTGAACCCTGAACCCTAAACCCTAAACCCTAAACCTTTAACCCTTAAACCCTAAACCCTACACCCTACACCCTACCCCCTGGCCTCCACGGGACATCCCTGCCATGGCTTCGCGATCACATGGCCCCTCATCGCGATCTCACGGACTCGACAGCCTCCTTCGCATGCTTGAAGATCAGGGGGGGTTGTGGTTTAGGGTTTAGGGTTTAGGGTTTAGGGTTTAGGGTTTAGGGTTTAGGGTTTAGGGTTTAGGGTTTAGGGTTTAGGGTTTAGGGTTTAGGGTTTAGGGTTTAGGGTTTAGGGTTTAGGGTTTAGGGAAATCAGATATCATTGTCCCTTCTGGCTCTTTCTTGTATTTAAGCCTAAGGAATGACAGCGGTACGGTGCTCTATTTTGGGACTTAGGGTTAGGGCTTCAGGGTTTGGGGCGCTGGCCTTTTTGTAGGGGAGGCTTCATCACCGAAAAAAAGGGTCGGGCAAGACTTGTGAAAGAGTTCTGAAGGGAGGGGGGGTCAAGGCGGGTATGTAACCCGAGGTTCCCTAATGCTCCCCACTGCTCCCCGAGGCTCCGTAAGGCTCCCTGAGCTTCCCTAAGGTTCCCAAGGTACCTAACCCCCATGGACCCCCCTCCCTGAAGAAATCTATAACTTAGTTGCTGAGTTCAGAAGCCCCCAAAAAAGTGTACACTTTTCTATAGGGGATCAATTGTACTCATTCAGCTACGAAGATCAAATAAGCCCCAAACAAGACTTACTTGAGGGATCTTTGGGCCTCTGGGGAGCCAGAAAGGTAGTACAAGGTCCTGACACCCAACGAGCACCAGCAGATTGACGGCAAAAGCCTTTGCTCGAACCCTCAACCCTACCCCCTAAACCCTGAACCCTAAACCCTAAACCCTGAGACGAAGTCACGAACCTAAATTCAACCCAGCTGGACCCAATAAACCCTCAAAAGAAAATTATTCCACTTCGAACATCCCCACCCTCTCTTGGTAGAGATACTCTGGGGTTGGGCACTCCAGGAGACTCTGGGGCTGGGCACTCCAGGGACACTCTGGTTCCGGGCGAGGAGAAGAGTTGAGTTTAAAATCTAACAACCCCACACCGAGGGTGGGGAAAAACAATAGACAAAAAAGGCATCACAGCAATGATCACAACCATACCCCCCCGAAGCCCCCCAAAACCCCTCTAAACAACCTGATTTTTTAGGGCTTAGGGTTTAGGGATTGGGGTTTTGGGGCTTTGGGGTTTTGGGGTTTAGGGTTTAGGATTTAGGGTTTAGGGCTTGGGGGGTTTCGGTCTCCTGCACCCAGGCCGCCGCCGCCCCGAAGACGGAGGCGCTCCAGGAGGAGTGGAGGGTCGAAGCTCCGGAGGTTCCAACCCACGGAGGGCTGCAGGTCCAGGGGCCACACCTGGCGGGGTTTAGGGTTTAGGGCTCAGGGCTTAGGGTTTAGGGTTTAGGGTCTAGGGTCTAGGGCTTATGGTTTAGGGCTTAGGGTTTAGGGTTTAGGGTTTAGGGTTTAGAGTTTGAGAGATTTAGGGCTTAGGGCCTGGGGTTTAGGAGATGCAAGTTTTTGTTCGGTGGTTTTCTCATGAATTGAGGTTGTTGAGGAGCTTCGGGGTTTGAAGGGGATTGTAGGCGATTTTATATAGGGGGTTTAGGGGTTTGGGGTTGGGCCGATAACTAGGGTATATGTTCAGGGCTCAGGGTTTACGGGTTAGGGACTTTTGGGGTTTAGGGCTTAGGGTTTAGCAGTAGCAAGATTTGGGGTCTGGTGCCAGCATGATCTCGGCTACAGACCACATTTGGGTATCCTGTGCGGATACAGTAGAAATTCTGATGCAGGATCAGCACAAACTCCACAGCACCATGCGGACGGTCTTGGGGTTTGAGGTTGGGGTTTTCCATTGCAAGGCCTGGGTGCGAATCTGTGCGACATCGGTGTGCCCTGTGTTCTTGGAGAAGCAGCACCAAACTCCAAACACCATTCCACAGCTACCGATGCCGCAGACTGCTCGCGTTGTGATCTAAAAGGCAGTCGGCGCAAGAGAATCGGGCCAACCCCTCCCAAAAACCCGATCCCAAACAACCGACATGCTGCCCTCGTCCCTGGCCCACTCCCCCCGGCCGTCTGCCAGTCAGAGTCGAAGCTCGGAACGACCTTTGCGGCTTAGGGCTCAGGGCAGGTGGACGGGGACAAGCCGTCCAGAGCCGACGAAGCGGTCACTACGCCCTTCATGTCAATGCACAAGGTTGGTTAGTAACGGCACTTTTGGGCGTCCTAAGCATACACACTCCCCCAACCCCGAGATTCTGAACCGCCTGATTTAGCCGTCCTGAGCCCCGCACTCGTTTCGGAAGGGTGATGTTGCAATCACCTTGGCCATGTTGTGGAACCGCAAGCTCGACGTTTGAAATGGTCTGCGCTGCAGGTTTCGGGTTTAGGGTTGAGGGTTGAGGGTTGAGGGTTCAGGGTTTAGGGTTTAGGGTTTGGGGTTTAGGGTTTTGGGTCTTGGGTTTAGGGTTTATTTCTAAGCGGCTTCTTAGTTGTAGCATCGAGGGACTAGAGAAGAGGTGCCCAGAAGCTGAGGCTTTGGCAGCGGTTGAGGGTTCTCAAGGTGCGGGGTTTAGGGTTTAGGGTTTAGGGTTTAGGGTTTAGGGTTTAGGGTTTAGGGTTTAGGGTTTAGGGTTTAGGGTTTAGGGTTTGGGATGAGGTGTCGCCCGGGATGCTAGTGGGTAGTTCCAAGTAAAGTAAGATACACCCTAAACCCTAAACCCCAAACCCCAAACCCTAAACCCTGAACCCTAAAACCCGAACTCAATGTAAACCCTAAACGAGGCAGGCTTTTGACGCTTGTGGCTCACAACCAGCCCGTGGGCCAGAGTGAGCGCGGCTTCCAGAGGACACGAACACGGGCGGTTTCGGGTTTAGGGTTTAGGGTTTAGGGTTTAGGGTTTAGGGTTCAGGGTTTAGGGTTTAGGGTTTCGGGTCTTAGAGGTTATTGGGCTGCAGTGCTTAGAGCACAGGGGTTCTAGGCGTGGCAAGGCGGATTAGGGTTACAGGCAAGGGGGTGCTGGAAGAAACAAGACTTCCGCTACCAGCGGTAAGGTGAATCGCGTACGACCCTTTTGCACTTGGGGTACCCACGCTCCGAATTGTGATAGGACCCCCAACAAAAGGAACCATAATTTGAGAGGCCCCCAAACGGGGCTTGACGAAAAAAAGGGACCCCCAAAAAGGGACCCCCCAAAAACGACCCCCAAATGGTAGGCTTCGCTTATCATAAGGACCTCAATAAGGAACCCCTGATATCGTAAACCCCCAAATGCAAGCTCGGAACTTCGGTTGCTGTTGTTGCTGTCGTTTCCTGCTCCCTCGCAGTCGTCAAGATCCGGCCCAGGTTCTGTCTCTGGCTCCTGGCTTGCATGGAAGTGCAGGTTCAGGGCTTTAAGGGCATCTTTAGGGTTTAGGGTAAGGGTGCAGGATTTAGGGTTTAGGGTTTACGGTTTGGGACTTAGGGTTTAGGGTTTGGGGTTTGGGGTTTAGACTTCCAAGGCCTCCGGAGTATAGTTCCCATCCAGCACGGCGAAGAAGCCTGGCAACTGTGACTCTGGTAACTGGAAGGTGCCGCAAGCCCTTGTTAGGGTTGAAGGCTCATTAGGGTTTAGGGTTGAGGGTTGAGGGTTTAGGGTTTAGGGTGTTGGCTCTCGGGTTTAGGGTTTAGGGCTGAGGGCTTGGGGCAGACCCTAGACAGTTTCGGGCCTCTTGGCTTTTACGGACATGGGGCGCACGACTGTGCTTGCAAGGCGCTCGCTGACAGTGGCATGCAGGGCATAGCTGTGATTCACTAAGGGCCTTAGGGGGTTTTAGGGTTCATAAGGTTTGTAGGGTGTTTGCTTATAGGGTTAAGGTTATAGGGTTTATGGGGCTTATAGGGTTTGTAGGGTTCGTCGGGTTTGCAGGGTCTGTAGGGGTTGCAGGGCTTTTGATATATGGTTGAGTGTCCCACCGTCCTAAACCTGAAACAACCCTCTCCTCGCCTGTCTGGAAGGCGCTACCAACAAGGTCCCCGCGGAGGGCCGCCTGGGGATTAAGGGTTCCAAGTTCAGGGTTTAGGGTTTAGGGTTGAAAGAGAATCCCGAAAAAAGGTTCCAACAAGCCATAACTAGAAGAAGTGATTCTTCATCTACAAAAAACTCCAGCTAGAACTACTGACGAACCTCCCATGTGGCGTTAAGGGCTTCTGGGTACCCTAAACCTACACCCTAAGGATCCTTAAAGCCTAAACCCTAAACCGAAAGAGCTGCACGCTGAACTCTAAAGAAGAGGCTTTCCTGCCGATCCAGCCCTACTGCTGGAGGACCATGAGCGTTGTTGCTCGCTCCAGATCATGCAATGAGGAGGGCAGTGCCAGCATGACACGCTTCAAAAGCGCAAATCGTTCCATGAAAGAAAGGTTTGCCTTTTGCTTGGGATTTGTGTGGGAACCCCTTAACCCCGAAACCCAACTCCAATCCCCAAACCCTATTTGGGGTCTCAAGTCTAGGGGGTAAAGGCAGCAAGGTTGTAATACAGGGGATTAATAATTAGAATAGGGTTTTGAGGTTTTCTTCTAGTATAATGTCAAGGAGGCCATAAGGGAATACCATTGGTTAGCATTTATTCCCTATCCTTACCAAGGCCACGCACGCGCGGGCCAGGACAAGGCCGGACCCTTGAGTGCCCAACAGGGCCGGTCGATCTGAAAGGGCCAAGGCCAAGGCCAAGGCTGTGCGCGCGCGGGCCAGGACAGATCAGACCCTTGAGTGCCCAACAGGGCCGGTCGATGTGGAAGGGCCAAGGCCAAGGCCAAGGCCGCGCGCGCGCGCGCGGGCCGGGACAAGGCCAGACCCGCGAGTGCCCAACAGGGGAATGAGGTACCCTGTATAATCCTTTAAAGGGCATGAAAAGGGCCCTACTTCCCGCATTCCTGCTAACCAGCAGTAAGATTAGGGCTCTAAACCCCAAACCCCAAACCCTAAACCCCAAACCCTAAACCTCAAACCCTAAACCCTAAACCCTAAACCCCAAACCCTAAACCCTAAACCCTAAATATTAGGGCTTTTGGGGGTTTCGTTGGCCTCTGGTGGTGCATAGAACGCGAGGCTGCTCAGCAAGATGCGCCTGGGAGCCGATAGGGCTTTGGGCCTTTTTAGGGTTTAGGGTTTAGGGTTTAGGGTTTAGGGTTTAGGGTTTAGGGTTTAGGGTTTAGGGTTTAGGGTTTAGGGTTTAGGGTTTATAGGGTTTAGGGTTTCACAAGGGTTCGGGGTGTAGGGCTTGGGGCTTACGGCTTGGGGCTTAGGGTTTGGGGCTCAGGGTTTGGGGCTTAGGGTTTGGGGCTTAGGGTTTGGGGCTTGGGGTTTAGGGTTTAGGGTTTGGGGTTTAGGGTTTAGGGTTTGGGGTTTAGGGTTTGGGGTTTAGGGTTTGAGGTTTAGGACTTCTGGAGTCTAGAGTCTTTGGTGTTTTTGGGGTTGCTTGTCATTAGGCAGGCACTCAGGTTGCAGTGCGGAAACTCGCCGCTCTGAAACTCAGCATCAAGACCCGGAAAAAAAAGAGCACTTGAGTCACGATACCCGAAGCCCGCAACTTAGCTTGGCTCCCTTAAAAACCTCTGAAGAAGATTACTGAGCATGATCCTCTTACACCCAATCAGGGAAAATATGGAATCTCCCAAGGTCCTAGCTAAGAACCCTGCCCCCACCCTAAACCCTAAACCCTAAACCCTAAACCCTAAACCATAAACCCTAAACCCTAAACCCGCAAGACAAGGTTCCTCAGCTCTCGGAGCAGACTGGGCTGCCGACGCATCCGGGCCGGCATCGAACTCGATGCTGCAGGAATCCATGCCGCTGAGAACCACGTCTTCATCAACCTCTCCATCCTTGGCAGAAGCCAACACTGAACCCACAAACCGCTGAAACCCTACACCCGATTGCTCCTGCAACCTCAAGACCCCTGCGACTTGTGACTTAGAGGCTCGGGTTTGGGCGTTAAAGGTTCGGGTTTAGGGTTTAGGGGTTAGGGTAAGGGTTTAGGGTTTGAGGTCTCGTGTTGCTCCCAATGACGGATGCAGTCATTGCCGCCCTCTGAATACCCCAAACGGTCAAGGCTCTGAACTTGCTCGGGTACGGCCCCTTGATCATACAAAATCCTGCAGCCGCGGCCGCACTTCAACACTCCCAGGATTTAGGGTTAAGGGCTTGTGCTAAGGTTTTAGGGTTTAGGGTTTAGAGGTTCTTCTAGACATTTCAGCCATGAAGCAACTGCACGACGGAGCTCGGGCGACCTGCCAGTTCCAGACTTTCGGGTTGCTTGTTGGGATGTTCCCCCCTTGTGCTAACAGCCCTTCTGAGTCGTATAAGGTGGAACATCCCAAGTTGCTTGGTCTTGGCTCGAAATAAGGGTGTTTAGCGTTCTGCATTTGGCATTACAGGCTTCGGGGGGGGGGGGGGGGGGGGGGGGGGGGGGGGGGGATGGAATTGAGTGTCGAAAGGCTGGCAGAGGCTTGTTTCCTGCTTTTTGATGTTGAAGTCCTTGCATACTGTTGCTTACCGAGCACATTCTGCATCAGAGCATTCTAGACACAAGTACAGCTGCTGCTGTCTACACCGTGCTTTAGATTTCAAACACCAGATCAACCTGCTGCGCAATGCAAATACCAGTTTAGGCTATGAAAAGCTTCATGAAACCTGAAAACCTTCGAGCCCGAATCCTGCCTGAATGGCCAACCGGCCACGTTCAACAGCTTGCCGAAATGAGGCCGCAGATCCTGGAAAGAACCCTGAACTCAAAACCCCGGGCGTTTTAGGGTTTAGGGTTTAGGGTTTAGGGTTTAGGGTTTAGGGTTTAGGGTTTAGGGTTTAGGGTTTAGGGTTTAGGGTTTAGGGTTTAGGGTTAGCTGTCCGGGTCGCAGCTCGGAGCACGTCCTTAAAGGGTTTGGATTTAGCGCCTTTCAAGACAAAGGTCGCATGAAGATGCAACAACGGGAAATAGCAGCCATGATCACACCGTGCAGTTTGCTTATGATGTAAACCTTGAGCCCTGAACCCTGAACCCTGAACCGGGAACCTAAACCCTAAATCCTACACCCTGAAGACTGGCCCTAAACCCTAAACCCCAAACTCCAAACCCTAAACCCTAAACCCCTAAACCCCAGCGTCCTGGTGCGGAAGCTCTGCGAGCACTTCCTCGGCGTCGGTCAGCAGCAGGGGTGTCCGGCCTGGAGATGCTCTTGGGGTTTAGGGTTTAGGGTTTAGGGTTTAGGGTTTAGGGTTTAGGGTTTAGGGTTTAGGGTTTAGGGTTTAGGGTTTAGGGTTTAGGGTTGAAGGTTGCGAGACGGAGTCTGTTGAGACTCCGGATGCAGTTCTGGGGGGGGGGGGGGGGGGGGGGGGGGTTGTGCAACCTTAACCACTCTAGAGGTTTAGGGCTTAGGGTTTGGGAGGGGAGGAGCTCAAGCCCTTTAAACCCTGAAACCCAGGCCTAAGCCTAAACCCCGAACCCATCAAGAAGCTGAGGGACACTTCACCTCCGAGTGATCCGAGTACAGCACTTCCTCGGACGCAAAAAGGGGAGGTTTTAGTTTAGCGTGTAGGGTTCCCACCTGAGCATAACCTTCATCCGATTGGCCTCTTCAAGGTGTCTGGCGAATTGCCGGCCATGTTGGTTACCCGGGCGTTTTATGCGTGACTCAACCAGGGAGGGGATTGAGGGCTTTGGTGCGAGTCTCAGCTTGGCAGGGCTAATGCACAAGGGATCCCGCCTAAGCCCTGACCTTCCGCAAGCCCGAAGCCCTAAACCCCAAACTGCCCTAAACCCTACATGAGCAGCGGTCAATCTTACTTGCTAAGCTGAAGGACATGGATGTTGGTGTTATCGTTTTCTGCGTGTCCCATATCGTTCATCAAAAGCCACCAAACCATAAACTGATGTCCGTCCCTTACTAAAGCTAATCAACGCTAATTTCGACGGTCGCTCACATCATGAACCCTAAACCCTAAACTTCCCTAAACCCTAAACCCTAAACTTCCCTGAGCCCTGAAACCTATATAACCGAGCTTTAACATGGCATCCGCCCGGGATTTCGTGCTTAGGAAGTTTAGGGTTTAGGGCTTAAAGTTTGCTCCTTCGGGTTTAGGGTCTGGAGTTTGGGGGTTTAGGGTTTAGGGTTAGGAGTTTAGGGTCTAGGTTGTTAGGGTTTCGGAGGGTATTGTTCAGTTTGGAGCTTAGGACGGTCTAGGGGGTTGAGAGGTTGTGTTGTTGATTTAGGGGCGGGCTTGCGGCTTAGGTGTTAGGTCCTAGGATTGTTGCTGGAGCTCGACCCCCGTGTATATGCAAACCCAAAACCCTAAACCCGAAATGCAAAACTTCTGCCCAGCTACGCAAGGTGCGCCGCAGACCGTCACCTGCGTGGCCTCCCATGCCCCAGTCTCGGGTGGAGAGGGTTCAGGGCTTGCAGCTACAAATCGGGGCCTGAATTGGCACTTGCGATAGCAAATGTTCATGACAAGTGTACATGATAGCATCAATGAATAACCATAGTATGGAGATTATGAGGGGATGACATTGTCAAATTGTGTCAATTTCTGGTTGTTTGGGCAACAGCATGAGCCAGGCTTTGGGTAAGGCACCGTTCGTCCTCAAAACTCGCCTCCAAACCATGCGTAACGCCTAAACCCTGCTCAAACAACAAACCCTGAGCCCTAAACCCTGAACCCTAAACCCTAAACCACAGAATCTGAATCCCAAGTCCCGGGATCCGCCGGCTGATTGTGCACCTCCTTCGCATGGCCAAAGCCCGCTCCAAGCAGGACCAACTCCTCCAGGGTTCAGGGATCAGGGTTTATTTGCTTTAGGGTTTGCTTTTGTAGTTTGAAGAGTACTGCAGAGCAGTCGATGTCTGCACAGAAGCTCACCGCATGCACCTCGCAAATGGCACCTAGTGCCCTGTCCTGACCCCCGGCCATGCTCCCTTCAAGTACGAAGACGGCGGTTGCCTCCTGCACAGGATCAGCGGCAATTCTTCGGAGTGCGTCTGCGTGCGTGACGCAAGCTTGCGACATGTCAGGCCGTCGGGCCATGTAGCCAACCCGCTCTCTGTCCCTCTCTTTATGGGGGAGGGGTCACCAAGCCATCGGCACGGCTTTATCGCAGGGGATTAGGGTCGAGGGTTCAGCGGTTAGGCTTAGCAAGAAGGTTAGGGACTAGGAGTTTTATCGTGTAGAGCTTAGGGTTTCAGGGCTCCGGGAAGTTTAGGGTTTAGGGTTTAGGGTTTAGGGTTTAGGGTTTAGGGTTTAGGGTTTAGGGTTTAGGGTTTAGGGTTTAGGGGTTTGGGGTCCACCTCCATGCCATCTGTCTCGTTGCTTCTGCGGAGCAGCTCCATCCTTCTCTTGCGCAAAGCGTGGAGGTTTGCTTGCTGGTTCTTAGCTAGGGTTTAGGGTTTAGGGTTTAGGATTTAGGGTTTTAGGGTTTCAGGGTTTAGGGTTTAGGGATGGTTCTTTGTAGGGAACGAGGAAAGGAGATTCTCTAACATAACCCCCTTAAATGGTTGGATTCCAGGTCTACTTTGCATCTGCACCTCCGCGACTTAGATGTGTGGTAAGAAACACTAAACCAGCTCAAGCCATCTCAATTCCGGGACCCGAGGGGCCCCCCAAAACACCCTAAACCCGAAAAATGGTTTCGCATTTCGGGTTTAGGGTTTAGGGTTTAGGATTCAGGGTTCAGGGTTCCGTTCCCTGATCCCTAGAGACCCTATGCCCTCTTTGGGGCACTGTGGGCATGGGAATTCGGGCGATTTCAGGTTGACTCTCTGCTGCGACGTGCTGCTTTGTGCTGGTCCAGGGACTCAGGGACTAGGTTTAGGGTTTAAAGGGTTTACCCTCAGCCCTAAGCCCTAAGCCCTAAGCCCTAAGCCCTAGGCCCTAGGCCCTAGGCCCTAGGCCCTAGGCCCTACGCCCTAAGCCCTAAGCCCTAAGCCCTAAGCCCTAAGCCCTAAGCCCTAAGCCCTCAGCCCTGCCCTAAGCCCTAAGCCCTAAGCCCTAACCCTAAAGCCTAAACTCTAAACCCTAAACCCTAACCTCAGGGATTCGCTGGCTTAGGGTCTGTGGGAGTCGCAGTTGAAGGTTTGGGCCCAGCCACTCGGTCGCAGGGCCGGCGCCCGTGAGCAGGAGCGGGGCGATGAAGGGCTCTGGCACCACCTCGTGGAATTCCAAGCACTTCTTGGGGTTTAGGGTTTAGGGTTTGGGGTTTGGGGTTTAGGGTTTAGTGTTTAGGGTATAGGGCTTGGGGTTTGGGGTTTTGGGGTTTGGGGTTCGGGGTGCGGGGTTTGGGGTTAGGGGTCAGTGGTACGTTGCTTACAGGTGGCACGAAATGACTACAGGATATGTCGTGACAGTTTGGAGATGATATTGTCAAGCTTTTGTGAACAACTGGTTTGGGGTTTGAGGTTTGGGTTTGGGGCGTCAGATTCCCTCGCTTGTCGTAGGGGTTCGATTGGGTTCAGGTTTAGGGCTTGGCAAGTCTAAACACCCAAAATCAAAAACCCTGAGCTCCAAACACCAAAGGCCTCAACACGTCAATTCCCCTGAGCCCTAAACTCATACACTGTCCTACACCCTAAACTTTTAAACCCTAAACTGCTACACCCAAGACCCAAACTCCTCTGCACTAAAGCCTCTCAGGATCTGCTAGGAACATGGAGGCCGAACACTTGTGCCAACACCGACCTCACACCCTCGGCTCCCAACTCAGACAGGGTTTAGTTTCGGGTTTAGGGTTTAGGCTTCAGCTGGTCTAGCCCAGGCGCCGCATCCCCGACGTATGGGACTCTGACGTGGACCTGCCAATGAGGAGGTCGTCGACATTGGGGTTCTGCTGGGTCTTCAGGGCTCGGGCTTGAGTTCAGAGAAGAGTAGCAGGTACAGCTCAGTTAGAACACTCTAGCTCCCAAGAACGGAGCCCAGTTGACATTCCTGTGTACTGAAATTATCCTTTGAAGCTTGAAACATCACCTGAGATTTGGGCAGGGCCCTCAGGGAAGGGCCCTCTTAGGGGAGAAGGGGATTTCTTGGGGGGGGGGGGGGGGGGAGGGTTCCGAAGCTAGGAAAAAACAACAAAAAGTCCAAAGCCGAAAGCCCAAAGCCCATGAACCCGAGAAAATTCTTAAGCCCTAAACGCGAAATCCGCAACCTTAAGCCATGTCTGCCGGCAGCAGCGCCTGATATGCTCCCGCTGCAAGCTGCGGCACCAGACACTGCACCTGGTCGCGGTTGAGAGCTTGGCAGGGCTTATGGGGTTTATGGGGTTTATGGGGTTTTGAGGGCTTTGGGTAGCATTATGGGGTTCATGGGGGTTATCCTCCCCCTAGATCAGTTGAGCGCAACACGCTCAAGTCCAAAAACCCTAAACCTTACACCCCAAACCCTAAACCCTCAACCCGAAACCCTCAACCCTAAACCCTAAACTCCCCTCGGGTCGGATTGCCCAGTTCAGACTGGGCAGAAGGTCCCACCTCGACCTCCTGCCAGGAAGTCCTCGGCGAGGCCAGGAAGGAAGGAATTTGGACCACAGACCCTGAAACAGATTCAGGGTTTATAGGAATTTGGGTTTAGGGTTTAGAGCTTATGGGTTGTAGGGTTTAGTGTTTGTGGTTCCCCCTCACCAAAAAAAGCAAGACCGATAAGTAGCAAATTTTGCTGTGTTTACAACTATGTTGATTAGGTAGAAAAGTCGCAACCCTGAACAATCTGCAGACCCTAAACCCCCACAAACCTCCAAAGTTTCGGGATTAGGGTTTAGGGCTTAGGGCTTAGGGCTTAGGGTTTAGGGTTTAGGGGCTAGGGGCTACAAGAAAGATCCAACCCAAGGTGCACGTCACAGCTGCTGGCATCCGCCGAAGTTGCCTCAGGAAGTGCCGCGCAGATGGACGATGGCACAAACCCTAAACCCCAAACCCTAGACCCTAAACCCAAAAACCCAAAACCCAAAACCCAAAACCCAAAACCCAAAACCCAAAACCCAAAACCCTAAACCCTAAACCCTAAACCCTAAACCCTAAACCCTACTTACTGCTGGATGCCACGCGGCGAAAAGCCGCCCCGGCTTCACGAAGTAGACTGCGCCCCACTGCGAACCCAGGCCATGCCCTTGGATGACCTTGGGGTTTAAGGTTCCTGGGGTTTAAGGTTCCTGGGGTTTAGGGCTTAGGGTTAGGGTTTAGGGTTTAGGGTTTAGGGTTTAGGGTTTAGGGTTTAGGGTTTAGGGTTTAGGGTTTAGGGTTTAGGGTTCAGGGTTCAGGGTTCAGGGTTTAGGGTTTAGGGTTTAGGGTTTATAGGGTTTAGGTGTAGGGTTTAGGGTTCTGGGTCTAGGGTTCTAGGGTTCTAGGGTCTAGGGTTCTAGGTTCTAGGGTTCAGGTTAGGGTTCAGGGTTAGGGTTTAGGGTTAGGGTTTAGGGTTTAGGGTTTAGGGTTTAGGGTTTAGGGTTTAGGGTTTAGGGTTTAGGGTTTAGGGTTTAGGGTTTAGGGTTTAGGGTTTAGGGTTCTAGGGTTCAGGGTTTCTTCAGGGTTCAGGGTTCAGGGTTCAGGGTTCAGGGTTCAGGGTTCAGGGTTAGGGTTTAGGGTTTAGGGTTTAGGGTTTAGGGTTTAGGGTTTAGGGTTTAGGGTTTAGGGTTTAGGGTTTAGGGTTTAGGGTTTAGGGTTTGGGCCTAAATCCCTAAACCCTAAAACCCTAAATCCCTAAATCCCTACACCCCAAGAAGAACTCCAAGGGCTCTGCCAGTGTGGCGTTCTCAAGTCCAGTGGTCGGAGTCATGGACGTCGCCTGGAAAGGGATCGGGACAAGGTTCTTGAGGATAGTCGAGCAAGGCTCATGGTCGACAGTGCTAAGGGGCAGATAACCTTAGGGTTTAGGGTTTAGGGTTTAGGGTTTAGGGTTTCGGGTTTAGGGTTTAGAGTTTATGGTTTATGGTTTAGGGCTTAGGGTTTGCTGAAGTGAGGACCAAAACCTCCCACTAATCCCTTAAACGCTCAACCCCACGCCCCAAGCCCTCCCGAACACTGAACCTTGAACCCTGAACCCTGAACCCTGAACCCTAAACCCTACACCCCAGACACAGCCCTGTGAACTCCAGCGCCGAAAAGCCATACGGGCCTGCGGCCCATGGTCCTCCACCAGGAATGACAGGGCCTGGGGATTCAAGGTTCTGGGAGTGGTTTAGCTTTAGGGTTTAGGGTTTAGGGTTTAGGGCTTGGGTTCGGGGTCGGGCGTTGGGAGCTGTAGTGGTGGGGAGGGCGCTCTTGCGCTTTAGGCTCGCGTCGGGCAGCAGGCGTCAGAGGTTCATCCAGCCCGATTTTGCAGGAAAGAACCCGCGGCGTTTACGTGGGCGTGTCCGAAATTAGGGGTACCTGATTTTGGGGTCCTGATTATAAGGAATCTTGCTATTTGGGGTCTAGATTAGGGGCCCCTGATTTTCGGAGACCCCCACATGGGCGTGGACCTATGACCTGACCCACGTCTGACCTGGTGGTTTTGCATTCTCCACCGCTTTATGTTTCTCTGCTGACTTGCGTGTCCCTGCCCCAACAAAACTGTCAAAGCAAAGTCTGGCATGCTCACAGTTACCAATCGATGCAGAAACACCCTAAACCCTAAACCCTAAACCCTAAACCCTAAACCCTAAACCCTAAACCCTAAACCCTAAACCCTAAACCCTAAACCCTAAACCCTAAACCCTAAACCCTAAACCCTAAACCCTAACCCTGAACCCTGAACCCCAAACCCTAAACCCTAAACCCTAAACCCTAAACCCTAAACCCTAAACCCTAAACCCTAAACCCTGCGCTGGCAGAGCAGCAAGCTGGCGCAGTAATCGGAAGCTCAGGCAAGGCAGACCGATGCCTCCGGATTCAAAGATGTGGTGGTTGTGGTGGTCGTACTTGTTGTGCCTTGGTGGGATTAGGGTTTAGGGTTTAGGGCTTAGGGTTTAGGGTTCAGGGTTTAGGGTTTAGGGCTTAGGGTTGAGGGTTTAGGGTTTAGGGTTTACGGTTTAGGGTTTAGGGTGAGGGCTTAGGGTCTTCAAACTCTTCCGAGCAGAGCAGCCCGAGGAGGTTAAGACCTGTATTTGGCCTGGTTCTCCCTGTCTCAGCATCTGTTCCCTAAACACTACACCCGGCACCCTGAGCCCCATCCCCAGCAGAAGCTCCCCCATGGTAGAACATCTTCCACCTTGCATTCAGCTTTTGCTTGGGTCTTCCGCGCACAACGTTAACAATTCAAGCCGTCCGTGTCCCCTCCGTGATGCTCGCAAGATCCTGAGAAGTTTTAAAGTCTAGGTCCCTATGTTGGGGGCTTGATTCGACCGAGGTCTCTCTCCACTTTTGCGCGGGGCGGTGGACATTGAACCTACCTGCGCTGAGGTGTACACTTGTCTTCGAAGTTGTGGTGGTCGAGCTCGAGGTGACCGTTGTTGCGGTTGTGGTGACGGTCGTTGCCTTTCAGCACGCACTGGACGCCAAACAATCATTCTCCCATTCTCCCCGCATGCTCGAACCCGAAAGCACATGTGCGCACTTCTCTAAATTCGGATCCCTGTTGGGGTCCTTTTTTGCCGTACTATATACAAAAAAGGACCCTATTTTAGAGAACAACCCATGTGCTGCCAAGCATCTGTGTTGCTAGTCGATGTACTAGTTATCGACCCTGTGGTTGTCGAGGTCCTTCACATGGTTTAGGGGATTAGAGTTTTTGGGCTTTAGGGTGTTGGGCTTTGGTGCTCTTTGCGGTTTAGACCTTTGGGGGTACGTGAGTGACAGTGGCCTGAGGGTTGCAGGTCTTCGAGCTTGAGGTTGGGTTTCAAGGTCAAACTTGCAGAAAGAATAGACGGAACACACTCGGACTCTGCTACTTCTTTTACACGGCGACACATCTGTAGCAAACCCAGGAAGAGCCCGTCTTCTCGGTTGTCGTTGTGCTCGTCTGCGTTGAGGTCGACGAGTGGGTGCTGCTGGTGCTTGTCGTCCTACGCGTTGCAGGGCGAGCTGCTAGAGTCTACTATAGGGGTCAGAATCTTTTAACAGTTTTCCTTATGATTCCTATATTAATTATACTTAAAAACACCCATAAAAAACCCCCTTCTCCAATCATTAAGGCCCCTATATTACAGGTGCAAGATACGCATTCCGAGGCCCAAAGATTCCTGGTGCTGGAGGTTTCCGTCGACGTCGTCTTCGTCGCGGAAGATGATGTGCTGCTGGTGACGGTCATTGATGTGGAAGAGGCCTTGGTAGCCCAGTAGCCATATTTTAATAAGGGCACCCCTTTTTTTGGCTTGGTTACTTTACAAGGGAACCTCGGACCAAAAGAAGAGAGAAGGGCACCACTGGGTTACCAAGAGGCCGTCACGCTTGTTGTTGTCTGGCTTGTTGTGGTCCGACTCGTCGTCGTGGTTGACGAGTGAGTCACGGATGAACTTGTTGAAGTTGTCCGCGAGACCTCGGACGCCATGTGGCCCCAGCTTTCGCATGCCCCAGCATGCGCAGTGAAGGGATTCTATAGGAGGACCCCTTTGAAAAGGACCTTAAATCCTACTGCAGTATATAACCCGAGAGCCCCATACCATCCTTATCTTACACCTTAGTAGCAAGCAGCCCCTTTCCAAGCTCCCATGGCCCCTGAAAAGGGTCTCCTTGTCCACTGAATGCCTACAAACCCTACGCTCACAAGGGCCGGCCCTTAGGAGGGGAGCCCTTATATACCCCGTACATACCCTATGAAGACCAAGGGCCTATACTTCAGAACTAAGACGCCCTAACCCTGAAGCCTCCACCTAAGGCGAGGAGAGGCACCGTCGATGTGCTTGAGCTTGTGGAGCTCGAGGTAGTGGTGCTTCGGGTGCTTGTGGCCGACTGCAGATGCGGCACACAAACAAAATGAGTTCAGGCCCTAAACCCTAAACCCTAAATAAACCCCAAACATTGAACCTAAACCCTAAACCCTGAACCCTGAACCCTAAACCCTAAACCCTAAACCCTAAACCCTAAACCCTAAGGCTCAGTTGAGAGTTTACAATTAACGTAGAGAATATGAAGATGAAGGCCTTTACTTAAGGCTTTAACTTGCTAACAGATGGAGCCACGGGTGCAAAGCCTGGGAAAACACAAGTACTTGTTATTCGCAATTTCTCAGGGGCAAGGTTTCTACATGGTAGTTGATCAAATTTTCCCTGCGTTTTCCTCCTGTAAATCCCATAGGCCTGGACTTCCCTACTACAGGAGCCTTAGTAACAAGAACAGGCTTTGGGGGCTGTAATTGATAGGGAAATACTACTAGTATTTCTTCCGACCCCTGTCTTACCCCCCTTGCATGTGATTTTCGTGCCGCTCGGGCACAGTTGAGGATGCTGTCGTCGAAGTCATCGTGGTGTTGCCTTTGGGCTTCGGACCCAAAAGCCTAAACCCTAAACCCCAATAAAGTACCCTAATATCGTAAACCCTCATTTGCGGCTAGGGCTCAGGGCACCCCAGAACCACTGACCGAACGCTGAAACCTTAAGCGCCCCCGAATCCCCAAACTCCCAAAGCCCCAAGCCAGAAACCCTAAACTTAAACCCCAAACCCTAAACCCCAAGCCATAAATCCCTGAACCCTAAAACCCTAAGACCCCCAAACCCAAAAACCCTGAAACCCTAAAACCCTAAACCCTCAACCCTAAACCCCTGCAGCTGCTGCACCTGGACCAGGGGTCTGTGTCATCGTGGTGCTTGTGACCTTGCTGGCTTTCTAGGTTCGGGTTTAGGGTTAAGGGTTTGGGGTTTAGGGTTTAGGGTTTAGGGTTTAGGGTTTGGGGTTTGGGGTTTGGGGTTTGGGGTTTGGGGTTTGGGGTTTGGGTTTTGGGTGTTCGTGTCGAGGGTGCCGGGGTCTACTTACTGTGGGTTGGTAAGGAGCATTGTGATGATGCATAATTCCTTCTCTCCCCCCTAACCGACAGTAGGGAGGGTTTACTGTAAGGTTGAGACAAAAAGGATTTTGGGTGTAGGATTCCTCCACTTAAATAAGCCGAGGCAAGCCAACAGCGAACCACCTCAGACCCGAAACTCTAAACCCCCAAAAAAATAACTAAACTCTACAAGTCCACCCCCCCCCCCCCCCCCTGCTGCTCTCGCAGCACCCGTCGATGCACAAGGCCAAACGCCAAACCCCAGACCCCAAACCCCAAACCCTAACCCGGGAATGTCCTCTGGGAATAAGATCATGGGTTTAGGGTTGTAAAGAGAAGGTTTAGGGTTTTCGGGTTTAAAGATCAGGTTTAGGGTTAGGGTTTTAGGGCTCAAGACGTGGGGTTTTAGGGCTTGGGGCTTGTCGCAGGTTTAGCGTTGAGAGGGTCTGAGCGCCCTGACGGTGACAACGGTTGTGGTCAGGACGATCGTCGGCCACGAGGCCTTCCCAAAGGAACGAGGTGCAATCCACGGTTTAGGGTTTAGGGTTTAGGGTTTGGGGTTTAGGGTTTAGGGTTTAGGGTTTAGGGGTTTAGGGTTTAGACTATACGATAGTTGAGTTTTAGGTGTCCAAAGAGGGACAACAATGTAGAACACTGCCCATAAGAATACTTGAAGGCTCATAGGTTGGGATGCTAGCAGCCCCGAATGGGGAGTATGATTATAGTACCCCTATAATCCCCAGTAAGGACTGTCAGCTTAGGGGGGAATATCCCAACTCGTAGGGTTCAGGTTTCAGCACCGGCATCTGGCATAAGAGATGCAAAGACCGAACCCTCCAAGCCACAAAAAACTGCATGCTCCGAAGAAGACAAAAGCGATCCCAACCCCTCTAAACCCCAAACCCTAAACCCTAAACCCCAAAACCCCAAAACCCCAAAACCCCAAAACCCTAAACCCTATACCCGAAACCCTGAACTCCAAGCACCTCAAACGCAGCTGTACTATCCGAGAGGCTGCTGTTCCATTGCTGTCTGCGTCCGTGACGCTGTACGCATGGAACTCCACATCGTGAACCTGAAGCTCGGCGGGATTTGGCTTAGGGTTCAGGGTTGAAGGTTTGGGGTTCAGGGTTCAGGGTTTAAGGTTCAGCTTTAGGGCCCTGCGCCGACATCCACCAGCCAGAGGCTGCAACTCCTTGGCAAGACCCCAAACCTTCAGCTGGAGACGACATTTGATCGCGACGGGCTTTTCGCCGATGGTTCAGGCTGTCGGGTTTGGGGTGCCTCGAAACGTAAACACGCCAAAGCCACGCTTCCTGGCATGTCCTCAAAAGATAAGAGCCGTCAACACCCCCCAATGGCATCCACCCAGCATTGTCCACAGCAAGTGTTGAGTCCCATGTGGTGTCTGGAGGGAAATTACCTAAACCCTGAAACCCTAAAACTTTAACACCCTGAAGCCCTAAAACCCCTAAACCCTAAACCCGACCTATTCGTGCCGTCACGAGGCCATGTGATGGCAGCCCAGCGGGTCAGACAAGATGGAGCAGGTAAGGCTCGCGCCTTCGGCCCAAGTTCTTCCAAAAGAAGCAGATATGTGGGTGTAGGGCTTGGGATGCACAGGGTTTGAGGTTTTGAGGTTTTGGGCTTTGGGTTCTGGGTTCCGGGTTTTCACACAGGCAACCTAAGCTCCCTAAACCCTGAACCTTAAACCCTGCCAGGCTTTGTAAGCCCCAAACCCCAAACCCCAAACCCTAAGAACGACCCCCGGGCATCCCCCCAACCGCAAGGAACCATTGGAGCCGTGGCACTGCCGCGGTACCCGTAGGAAAAGGCAGTGCAGCGCCTGCTCACAAATCTCGAAGTACCTGGCGAGGGCTTAGGGTTTAGGGTTTAGTGCTTAAGGGTGAGGGCACAACCGTGGTGCTTCGACTCAAGACCCAACATCGCAAACCCTCTCAAGCTGATTTGCTGCAGCCCCTGGGTCGAAACTCGTTGGATCAAACCCTTAACCCCAGGTTTACAGCCCCCAAAAGGGCCCTAGGCCCGAAGTTGAGGATGTCAGAATCTCTTGGGGGAACAGGTTTGGGTTAAGACAGTTTAGGCAGCTTAGGCAGCTTAGCCAGTCTAAGCCGTTTAGGGTTGAGGATTCCGGGTTTCGGGTTTAAGGCTTTGGGTCTAGGGTTTCGGGTTTAGGGTTTAGGGTTTGGGGTTTAGGGTTTAGGGTTTGGGGTTTAGGGTTTAGGGTTTAGGGCCTTTAGGGCTTGGGGGGATGCCGGGAGCCCCACACAGGTCGGCGCATTCCTGGAAGGGAAGTCCCAAGATGACGTCCTGTGGCCGAGGCGCTGGTTCTGGCGACTCTTCAGCTCGTGGCTTCTGGGAGGCTGGCTTATGGGCTCTTAGAGCTACATAGGCTTAGGGTTTAGAGCTTTGGGGTTAGGGTTTCTTTAGGGTTAGGGTTTGGGGCTTGGGGCTGAAGGCCTCCCGTAGACAGGGTTTGGGGGGCTTTGTGTGTGTTTTTAGAGTTTCGGGGGCTTAGTGGGCTTAGGGGGCTTGGGGGGCTTAGGGGGTTTCAGGGTTAAGCCACTTAGAAGGCTTAAGGGGTGGTTGAGGGGAGGGAGTGGAGGCCTAAGAACACGCCAAAACCTCCAACCTGCAAAGCCGCCCTCTTGGGCACCTCCATGTCTGCGTCGCTCACACATCTCGAAAACTGTCCCAGAAGCACCGGCTCAAGCTTGCCCACCTGGCACTCAGGGCTTCGGCTTTTTTTTGGCTTCTGGGTTAAGAAAAAATGACTCGACTCGCAGAGACCAGATGAGCGCGCGGCGGCCATGTAGACAGGCACAGGTAAGACCATGCTCCCATCGCCTTGGACTTCAACACAAATCATAGGGTTCAGGGTTTAGGGCTTAGGGTTCAGGGGTTACATGGTCCTTGAATATGGGCTCTGAATTCTGGAACCCCGTAATACGCCCCTTCTATACTCTATACGCTCCCAGGGCCCATACATCAGAACCCTGTAAAGAAGGTAAGGGACCAAAGTAAGGGCAGGGAACCCAGCAACCTAGGAAGATAGGGGTGTCGGATGTCTAGGATGGTGCTAGCAACGGAATTTTAGCCCCAAAAACTGGGCGGTCTTGGTAGATTTGAAAAGCCCCAAACCCCGAGCTTGCGCCTCGGGCGATTAAGGTTTGGGGCTTAAAAACGCTATAATACTCTGATGCAGTGGCTTGCGAACGCAGGCCCTGCACCCTCAACTCTACAGCTTTGCTAGAGCTTCAACTTTTGAACCGCTCCAACACTGAAACTTTATGCACCCAAGACCCGAAACCCTAGAAACAGACCCTAAACCTTAACCCTCATACCCTCAACACCTGAACCCCACAACCCCCCAAAACCCCAAACCTTAGATTTCCCGTGGCCGCGGCTGTGGAAGAAGGCGCTACTCGTGGCATTCCACAGCAGCGCGAAGCGCTGTGGGCTGATGTAGGGCCTAAGGTACTTGAGGGTTCAGGGCTTAGGGTTTCGGGTTTAGGGTGCCACGCCTTAGGGTGAAGAACGCAGGGTTCAGGGTGCTAGGGCCTTAGGCTGCGACGGTACTCGGGCTTAGGGATAGGCCTCTTGGCTTCAGGCGCCGTACTACGGTTTAGGGCTTCTTTCAGGGCACGGGGATTGCGGACCAAGGAATTGGTCCAAGCTGCGGGGAATTTTGGGATACCATCATGGACACACAAGAAAAAAGGAGAAGGGCCCCAAGTTTGTCGTTAGGGCTTGGGTAAACGTTTGAGGTCCGTCTCTTCTGCAACTTGCAGGAAGCCACTGCATGAAGGTCCAGACCCTAGAGCCCACACCCCAAAAGTCTACACCTCTAAACCCTACCACCCCTACTCCTGCCGACAGCCAAGCACGCTGCGTTACACACGTCAGCCAGCGCTGTGAGCTTTCAAGAACCTTGAAGCTCAAGAAGGGTCTGTAGGGTTTTGGGTAGAATTCCACTCTCTTTCTCTCTCTCTCTATCTCTCTCTTTCTGACCTCTCTCTATATATACATATATATAGTGGCAATAAACAGATAAGTATATATTATGTATAGTGACAATTATCATAATCATATGAGTAAGAATAAAATAATCAATCATAATACTAATTGTGATAAGTATATATTTATACTACCCGATATTTCCATCAACATTCAATAAGCCCCTATACTCTGCCGTTGCAGGGCTGTGAGTCAAAAGTCAAAGGTTTAGGGTCTTTAGGCTTTAGGGTCCGTTGTTTCATGGCTCAGGGTGCAGGACTTTAGCGTTTGGGGTTTCGGGCGTATAGGTGAATGTATGGAAGGAAAGGGGTGCCTCCCAAAACTAGGGGTTTGGGGTTTCATTGAAAGGCAAGGCTTCTTTCCTCGGACAACCACACAGGCCACTCTTGACCCCCGAACCTCTGAGCCTCTGAGCCTCTGAGCCTCTGAGCCTCTGAACCTCTGAACCTCTGAACCTCTGAACCTCTGAACCTCTGAACCTGTGAACCTCTGAACCTCGGAACCTCTGAACCTCTGAACCTCTGAACCTCTGAACCCTAAACCGTAACCCCTCATAAACCACAAGCCGTTCAGCCCTTACACCCCTACAAGCCCGAAGCCAAGAAGTGAACCCTTGAACCAGCTAAACCGTAAGCCGAAAGCCCAAATGCTAATTTTAGGGTTTAGGGGTTTAGGGCTTGGGGTTTCGGATGCCTCAAAACACCCTCACAAAAACCCTCAAAACCCACAAAAACCTGCAACAACACCCAAGAAGCGCCTCGAAAACCCTGGCACCTTGAAAAGCCCTAGGGTTTAGGGTTTAGGGTTTAGGGTTTAGGGTTTAGGGTTTAGGGTTTAGGGTTTAGGGTTTAGGTTTAGGGTTTAGGGTTTAGGGTTTAGGGTTTAGGGTTTAGGGTTTAGGGTTTAGGGTTTAGGGTTTAGGGTTTAGGGTTTAGGGTTTAGGGTTTAGGGAAATCCTCAAAAATCCGTATCCTGCGGCACCTTGCAGGGGCCAATCTGGTCCAAGGCGATGTGGGCCTTTAGGGCTTTTGGGGGTTTGGGGGTTTAGGGTTTAGGGTTTAGGGTTTAGGGTTTAGGGTTTAGGGTTTAGGGTTTAAGGTTTAGGGTTTAGAAATTTAGGGTTAGAAATTTAGGGTTTAGGGTTTAGGGTTTAGGGTGTAGGGTTTAGGGTTTAGGGTTTAGGGCTTAGGGCTTAGGGCTTAGGGTTTGAAACCCCTAAACCCTCAAACCCTGAATCCCAAACCCTTAAACCCTTAAACCCTGAAGCCCTTAAAACCCTACTTCAGCATACTTTGGCCTTGTCCACGTCGCGAGGAAAGCCCACACCGGTGACGGTGATCACCTTCCACAGAGCCGCATGAAGTTTCCGAAATTAGGGTTTAGGGCTTAGCGCTTAGGGTTTAGGGCTTAGGGTTATATGGGGGGTTTCCGAGATTAAGGGTACCCTTTTTGGGGTCATTTTTCGCAAGGGGATCCTACTATTTGGGGTCTCTATTAAGGTTCCCCTAAATTCGTAAACCCCCGAAGGGTGTAGGGGTTTAGGGGTTTAGGAGTTCAGGGGTTTGGGGGGTGTAGGGGTTGAGGGGTTTATGAGTTTAGGGGTTTGGGGATCTAGGAGTTTTGGGGGAGTTTGGGGGTTTGGGGGTTTAGGTTCAGGGCCCGGCTTTGGGGAACTTGCCTAGATTTTGTTTAGGTCTCTGGGGTAGGCGGGGTAGGCGGGGGCATGCACAAGTTAGGTTTGCCCAATCTGAGGCAGCCTCCAAAAGCTAGGTGCAGGAAGCTTGCTTCCAAAGCCCATGGCCTGCTACCTCAAACTAAAGACTGGTTGGAAGAAAACGGGGGCGGCGACAACGGCTTCAAAATCCAAGCTGCTGCGCACGCTCCTTCACTATGGCGTGCCAACATACAGGCCGTCCATCGGCACAACGACTGTATGGTAACAAAGGGGGCTCGTAATCATCGTTCCTCCAGCAAAATACCTAAACCCTAAGCCCCAAACCCCAAAACCCAAACCCCAAACCCTAAACCCTAAACCCCAAGCCCTAAACCCTAAACCCTAAACCCTAAACCCTAAACCCTACACCCTAAACCCTAAACCCTAAACCCTAAACCCTAAACCCTAAACCCTAAACACTAAACCCTAAACCAAACTCGAGCTGACAGTTTATTGCTCCCGCCTTCCCACCGGCAACTGGGCTGCCAAAGGGATCGACATTGACAATGCTCAGCTCCTGCCTGGGCAAAAGCCAAGAGCACCACCATGCCCACGTAGGCTCTCTAGGGTTCAGGGTTGGGAGGTTCCCCCTTATACCAACAGTCCTGAATAGGGATTATAATAGGGGGGTACTATAGTCCCTTTTAAGAACTGCTAGTATAAGGGGGAACGCGCTTTGGCACCATCTCTGGGTGCTTCCGCAGATACCGAGCAACCTCTAACATCCCAAGTTTCGGGTTTAGTGATTAGGGTTTCGCGTGAAACCCTGATGTTTGAGACCCTACACTCTTAATCTCCAGAAAGCCAGGAACATGTCGAAAGAACCCTAAACTCGAAACTCTCAAACCTGAACCCTGAGCCCCAAAGCCCAAAAACTGAAACCCTCAACCCCAGCAAGCCCTAACCAAATTCCAAAGCCCCCAAACAGTTCCCCTCCACCCCTGCCCCAAGCCCACAAAAAACCAAAATTCCCTAAGCCCTAAACCCAAAATCGTAAACCCGAAACCCGAGCCCGCATAAAAGCCCGGGGGGAAAATCTTGAGACCCCTGGAATCGCAAACGGCCAAGGCGCATCAGGTGAAAATCTGCCTCACTCCTTGGTGCCGAAATGAAATCGGGTTTAGGGTTTAGGGTTTGGGGTTTAGGGTGTCGGGTTTCAGGGCTATGGTCTAACCATAAACCTTAAACCCTAAAGTTTCGGGCTTAGGGTTCAGGGTTTCGGGCTTCGGGTTTATGGCTCAAGCCTTCGGCCTATGCCGGGCTTGTGCTTAGGGCTAAAATACATCACCCGCCCCGATATAATCATAAGGTAATTTGCGATTGATTCCCGTTTACAGGACCCTCACCTCAGCAGTAGTTTGGGCTGTCTTAGGGTTTGGGGGGGGCTATTTTGGGATCAGCTTCTTTGATGGGATTAGGGTTCGGGAATGTGAAGGTTTAGGTTCTGATAGTCAAGGTTAGGGTTAGGAGGTTTGGTTAAAAAAACTGAGACCCCAGGTCTGTTTGCAAGATTTTGGGGTGAGGCTTTAGAATTTTCGGCCTGTGCCCTAAAACCGATAGTACGCATTCAGGATTTCGGTTGTCAGAAAAAAAAACCAAACTCAGACCTGCTTATGACAAACCCTGAACCCTGAACCCCAGACTGCCAGACCCCGGTGAAAATGCGGCAGGGCATCGGGGAGGCGCGGCTGGCGAACCCCCCTGGAGTGGGCTTGACGGCCACGCTGTGCTTGCCCCCAGGCACCTGGCACCTCCACAGCGGAAAACTCTTAAAATATCCGGGTCGTGGGGGAAGGGAAACCATGTGTCCTAAGGGCTGGCCAAAACAACAAGAAGCAGACTCATCACCAACGACAACTACGACGAAAAGTGGAAAATCGCGATGTTTCTACGACCCTTCTTGCCAGGAAGAGATCTCCAAGAACCTCAGCCCTACACCCCAAAAAGAAATTTCCTGAACTGGCCTTCATAAACCACAAGGCCTTGGCCCCTTAATTAATATACCAAAAGTCAGCTTAGGAGCGAGTCGACCCGCAGCACGGTGACATCCAGCACGGAGCAGAACCTAGGGTTTAGGGTGTCGGGTTTAGGGTTTAGGGTTTAGGGCTTAGGGTTTAGGGTTTGGGGTTTACAGCTTAGGGTTTAGGGTTGAGAGTTTAGGATTAGGGTTTGGGGCGTCGGGCCTGACGTGAGGGTGCACGGAGCAAACCTAAACTAGCGGCTGGCGGTATGAGGGTCAGCGGTTGTGGGACGAAGTCCTCCCTGATGTTGGCCCATCCCCAAAGTCCCCCCCCCAATGTATGGACTGACGTGCTTGCGCGTACTTACTTGCCGTGCCTAGATGTATAAAGTCCTTAGTGTTGGAATGTTATGTCGAATCAGCGGGTTTGCGGTTCCAAAACTCTAAACCCTAAACAGCTTTGGCTGCCGGTTTGGTTCAGGTTCCCAAGTTTAGGGATTAGGCCCAAAACCCAAGCCTTGAACCATACCTGAACACCCCTAAACCCTAAACCCTACACTTTAAACCCTAAATCCTCAACCCTAAACCCTAAACCCCAAACCCTAAACCCTAAACCCTAAACCCTAGACCGCAGGCTTGGGGCTTGTGGCATCGGTCATGCATCCGGAAAGAACCATTGTCCCGTTGACATGAACCAGCGCATGGGTCCGCAGCGTCATGTAGACTGATAGCAAGGTCATCTGCCTCTCTCCGGCAGATGGGAAGAACTGAAACCTCCATCATCCAAGTTGAGAAGGGGGGGATCATTGAAATTGAAGTCTTTAGTCCATATGGTAGATTTGTGAGAAGAAATTGATAATCACCTGCTTCTTCTTCACGCCGTTTCAAACAAGCAGTGCGGCAAGCATGCTTAGCCCACTGGTCTTCGATGCTTTGTATTCGGTTGCTGTAAACGATTAACATTCTGATAGCCCCCTGCCCTGCCGTACTAATTCCATGAATGAACTTAAACTTAGCTTCAGGGGGAACACTACCGGCAAGTTCGACATCAAACACATTCGCCAAGGTTGCAATCAAAAGGGCTTGGAGTTGGACCGAAAGACGAAGCCCTAAAGCACACACACCATTAAACCTCCAATGGCTGAGAGCTCTGAGGCCGTACTAAACACCCAAACCCGAAACCGGCCCAAACAACCCAAAATCTCTAACAGGGTTTAGCGGGTTGGTTTTAGGTTTAGGGGGTAACATTCAACCCCAAAAAAGAAGGAAACAAAAACCACTTAGAGCCAGATCCGATGACGCGGAGCCGGGAGGGTGGCTCTTCCGGCTGCACAGACGCCGTGCCGTTGGCCTCAGGGCTTAGGGTTGCAGGTTAGGGTTTCGGGTTTAGGGTTTAGGGCCGTGCGCTGGGGGTGTGGGTCCAGTTTAGGGTGTTTAGGGTGGAGGGGGGTTTGGGGCTGAGGGGTTTTGGATATGTCCACCCACGAAACTTCTTAAACGCTCGCTCCACTTTACACCTCCCAATTTCGCAGATGCTCACAAACCCTAAGCCCTAAATCCAAATGCACAGCGGCCCAACCCTCAAAGCCGACCCTCCGCAAACCCCTACTAACCCAAACTTTCCTAGAACCCTGACCTGCGGACCTCCCGACAAGCCTGAAAGCCTTTTGCCAAAGGCCCCAAAAATCCCCAAAGCCCTATAACCCTACAGCCCGAAGACCCTAAAGCTCAAACACCCCAACGCCGAACACCCTAAACCCTAAACCCTAAATCCTAAACCTTAAACCCTAAACCCTAAACCCGAAGCCCTAAACCCTAAACCCTAAACCCTGAGCGATGCCCAGGGCCCCTGCCGTGCACTGCTTCAAGCAGGCCAGTGCCAGGGAAGCAGTCAGGTTGGCACCTGAATCCGAAATGGCGGCTTGAACCCTAAACCCTAAACCCCAAACCCCAAACCCTAAACCCTAAACCCTGAACCCTAAACCCTAAACCCTAAACTCCAGTCAGGTTGGCAGCTGAACTCAAAGTATGGCCGACCCAAAACCCGACATGCGTAAGGTTTCAGGGGTTGAGGGCGCGGAGGGCATCTTGGGGGTTCGAAGATACAGGGGTTTAGGGGTCAGGGTTTAGGGTTTAGGTTTAGGGCTTAGGGTTTAGGGTTTAGAAGGCTTCGCATTGGACTTGGGCAAGGGGCTTGCGGGCCCGTTGGTGGTTGAGAGTGTACCGCTTCCAGTTGCTCATCGCCTTCATGAGAATCTGACTTGCAACGTTTCATTCTTGAACAAGTCTGCATAAGCAAGGCACAGATCCTGATCCAGTTTCTGGCATGCTTCTCTTGGCACAGGCTGGGGTGGGGGGGTGTGGACGGCACAAGACGTGTGCCTACAAGGGGTCGCTAGCTGGTGTCTCGGGTTCGGGGTCTGAGGCCCTCAAGAAATCGGGAGGCAAGGCTCCCAGAACTCTAAACCCTCAACCCGAAAACCTTAACCCTAAACCCCAGACCCTAAACCCTAAACCCTAAACCCTAAACCCCAAACCCCAAACCCCAAACCCTGAACCCAACTAAAGGTGCCCCTCCAAACCCTGAGCACGGGACTGACATTCTGGGAGCTGTTTCGCCAGAATGCAAGCATGGCATCCTGGATGTCCAAAGGGAGTTTAGGGTTTAGGGTTTAGGGTTTAGGGTTTAGGGTTTAGGGTTTAGGGTTTAGGGTTTAGGGTTTAGGGTTTAGGGTTTAGGGTTTAGGGTTTAGGGTTTAGGGTTTAGGGTTTAGGGTTTAGGGTTTAGGGTTTAGGGTTTAGGGTTTAGGGTTTAGGGTTTTTAGGGTTTAGGGTTTAGGGTTTAGGGTTTAGGGTTTAGGGTTTAGGGTTTAGGGTTTAGGGTTTAGGGTTTAGGGTTTAGGGTTTAGGGTTTAGGGTTTAGGGTTTAGGGTTTAGGGTTTAGGGTTTAGGGGCGAGAGCGAGGGCGGCGGAGAGAGGCAGAATCTAGGGAACCCTAAACCCGAAACCCTACCTAATTAATCCCTAAACCCTGAACCCTGAACCCTAAACCCTATACCCTCACCCTAAACCCTCAACCCTAAGCCCTAAACCCTAAATCCTAAACCCTAGCCCAAGAGGGCACCTTGCCGCTTTCTGAGTCCCCAGAAAGCATGAGATTCCTTGGGCAGGGCACATACCTCCTCATCGTGGGAGTTCGAGTTGAATAAAAGGGCGGCAGGGACCAACTGGTCAAACAAAAATGGCAGAATTCGCCGGATTTATCGGTGCCTCTTCTGCGTGTTCACCGTCGGCAAACACCCTTGACAACTAGCTATCTCATCCGTGGGCGCATTTTACTTCAAGCAATCGTCGTCGATGGGCGTACGCAAGTCAGCAGCACGGATAGATCGCATTTCCTGTTCGTGAGCGAAGCTCGGTAGGCTTCCCCAATCTGCTATTTGCGCAAGAACCCCCCAAAAAAATCAAAGATGCTCATCCATAGAAGACCCCTACCAGGAAGAAAAGGTTTTGTGTGTGTTGGTGGGGGTTCTTCAGCAAGTAGTAGAGGTGCAGAGCATTGGTGATGTTATTCAGCAACGATGTATCTCTGACGAACAGTGGGGCACTTGGCCCACTTGGCGTTGACGCTTGTTCATCACGACGTTGTTTGTGCCTCTTCGCTCGGTGTCACTCGGATTCACGCTGATCGTATGCGATTTTTTTGCGAAACCCGCCACATTGATCCCTCTCTGAGAGGGTGTGTGCATGCCGATCATCTTGGTTGAAAGCTTTAGATGTTGTGCAACATCCTTGTCCATGTGTCTTCATGAAGGGTGCATGATCACAATGAGGACAATGACGATGAAATTCGTCGAGACCATCTTCGGGGCAACATGAGAGCGAGGATGTGCAAGATTGTAACCTTCTGGCTCGCGCCTTCGGGGGTGTCCAAGCAAGTGTGAGACAGAGAGAGAGAGAGAGAGAGAGAGAGAGAACAAAAAAATAAAGTGTTATAGGGTCCTTAAGCGACCTCGGTTCAGGGAGGGTTCTGGAACCCAACGTTCCCTATAAGCTCGTTTAAGGTCTACATGAACCCATCTCCCTTAAGGACTCTAGGCATCAGGGGAGGGAGGGCCCAAGACTGCGCTTTTCCCGTCCTTACAGGCATCAATGCAGAGCTCCAGGTCACTGACGTTGACCATGGACATCGAAGAATCTGCGGTGGAGTAGAGGGTTTCTGGGCTCCTGCTACTGCTAAGGAACTTAACGAAGTTACCAAAGGGGGTTGTATGGAAAACCGTACGGTGCCCTTATTCTGGTAACATCGCTTAGGTTCCTTAGCAGTTTGGGGAGACGGGTGGTTACCCTA
Organism: Symbiodinium natans; assembly: GCA_905221605.1. Taxonomy (NCBI): domain Eukaryota; class Dinophyceae; order Suessiales; family Symbiodiniaceae; genus Symbiodinium; species Symbiodinium natans. Next base: position 25,343 of record CAJNDS010002393.1, on the reverse strand, counting down.
AACCCTAGACCTACAACAACTCAAGCAGCGGAGACCAGTCTTTCCTGGAAGCATCAGCCTCGGCCTAAACCCTGAAATCCTAACATGCGTATCTGTATATGTATATATATAGAGAGAGAGAGAGAGTGAAGGTAGAGAAGATGTGTGTATTAAGATGGTCCCTAAAATCACCTGGGGCTCCTGCTGGTGGTTGTGGTCACAGTGCTGGTTTGGGTCTCGGTGGTCGTTGAGGTGGTGCTGGTGTTGGTGCTGGTGGAGCTAGTGGAGCTTGTGCTCGAGGTGGACGTGGATGAGCTGCTGGTTGAAGTGCGGCTGGTGGAAGTGGTGCTGGAGGTCGAGGAAGAGGAGCTGGTGGTGCTGGAGGATGTCGTGGTGCTGCTGGACCGCGTCGTGCTGGTGCTGGTGGTGGATCGGCTGGAGGTGCTGCTGGTTGTGGAGCTTGTAGAAGTGGCGCTGGTGGTCGTGCTCATGGAACTGCTGCTGCTGGTGCTTGTGATGGAATGGCTCGACGTTGAACCTGAAGCTGCGCAGCTCCACCCTCACACCCGATCACCAACGCACAAGACATCCCAGGACCTCCCTCTGTCCCCTCGGAGGATCCAAAAAGCAGATCCCCTTAGCCCTTCAGGGGTTCCTAAGAATGACCCGGTACTATTTGAAGGGGGTTCTACGGGGCAGTCTCACATCCTATGCAAGCGGCTCGAGGTCGTGGTCGAGCTGGTGCTTGAGATGCCTGGGCTGCGGAAGCATTCCCAAAAAAAGAGGCTATAACCGCATGCAGACAAATTGGGCCCAGTGACTCTGCGTGGAGGAAGTGGAGGAGGAGCTCGTGGCGGACAGCAGGGACTTGCTTGTCCTGGGATTTGATTCATTTATTCTGTCTTTGTTTTTTTTTGGGCGGGGGGGGGGGGGTTGTGAGGTTTCGAGGCTAACGGTTGAACCCGTTGTTGGCAAACTCTAAACCCTAAACCCGAAAAAACCATAAGCCATAGACCGCACTGAGCCCCGAAAGGGCTTGTGGCTTCTGCTGTGGGCTCTTTGTGGACATCGGCATCTGCAGAAGGTTCGGGAGGGTGAGGATGGAGGTCTTCGGAGTGCCCCACGAAAGATGGGTCTCGGTGTTGGGTTGAGGGTTGATGGTTGAGCGTTGAGGGTTTAGAGTTTAGTTAGGGCTTAGGGTTTCTGGGTTAAGGGGTTAGGGGTCAAGGCTAGGGTTGGGGTTTCCTAAGCCCCAGACATAGGTGGGTTTCGGGCTCCAAGCAACCCGTGAAATTGTTCATGGTTTCGTGATTCTGTGAAGCGCCGAACCTACACCCTGAACCGCAAAGCCAAAACCCTATGCCCAAAACCCTAAAACCCTGAGCTACACTGCAGGCTGCGCAGCTCAATTCGCTCAGGGTGTACCAAGGTGTGGGTCTGCAGACACCCGAAAGCTGACTCAACTTACACCACGGGAGGTTGCCGAACGCTAGGGGGGGTTTTAGGGTTTAGGACTTAGGGTTTAGGGTTTAGTGTTTAGAGTTTAGGGCTTGGGTGGGGTCATTTTAAGGAGATTCCACTCTATGTCTGGGGTACAAAGGCAGTTCGTAAACTTGCGCTTCTGAGACCTTGAAAGGCTCTAAACATTGCGGGCTCGAGGCGTGCTTGACGAGGTCGTGCGTGTCGAGGTCGTGCTGGTGGTAGCCTGCTATGCCCAACCCTAAACCCTACACCCTAAACCCTGGACCCTGCACCCTGCACCCTGAACCCTAAACCCTAAACCCAGCATCTCCACTGCCGACCTGGAGTGCGATGCGTAGGCAGTCGGTACTTTGTTTTCCTGCTAAAGGCTGCCCCGGACACCTAGAAAAACAGCGGGGTGGGGCGAAGGGGGGGGGGGGGGGGGGGATTTAAACGGGATCCGTGTCCTAAAACAGGGGAACAAGGGACCTTGACTGACCTTGCTTCCATGCGAGTTTGAGCCTGCAAGCCCGGCCACGATTCTCCTGGGGGTTGGGGTTGAAGACTTAGAGGTGGGCTTAGGGTTTAAGGTTAGGGTTTCGGGTTTTCGGGGTTAGGGTTTAGGGTTTAGGGTTTAGGGTTTAGGGTTTAGGGTTTAGGGTTTAGGGTTTAGGGTTTAGGGTTTAGGGTTTAGGGTTGTGGGTTTAGATGGTGAGCCGCTCAGGGGTCGGCCGACGTCGAGAACGTGGAAGTTGACGAGGTAGTGAAGGTTGTCCTGACTTAGACCGTTCCCCTGAAGCCTGAACCCTGGACCCCTAGACCCCTAGAACCCTGACCCATGCAGGGGAGAAAGGGCTGTTAGGGCTCAAAGGGCACTTATGGTTTAGAGTTTAGGGTGTAGGAAGAAGTGATACACGAGTCAGCAAAAATAACCAAAGAGCATCTCCTTGGAATCCCGATGTGAATCTACTATCAACTGCCCTGAAGGCAAACCCTGCAAACGAATTACCCTAAACCCTAAACCCTGAACCCTAAACCCTAAACCCTACAGTAACCCCTGACCCTGCGTAAACCCTAAACCCTAAACCCTACGGCCCTGCGAAGGACCTGAAGCCCCCTACGTCATGCAGTGGCTGTTAGCCTGCACCTGCTCCTACAGTACTCACCATGCGCTCTCCTTTTATCTAAGACATAGGGTTTAGGGTTTAGGGTTTAGGGTTTAGGGTTTAGGGTTTAGGGTTTAGGGTTTAGGGTTTAGGGTTTAGGGTTTAGGGTTTAGGGTTTAGGGTTTAGGGTTTAGGGTTTAGGGTTTAGGGTTTAGTATTCAGCGTACCCCTTGGGGCATGTGGTCCTGGAGATGGTGATGGTTGTGGTGGTGCTGCTGTTGCCTGCTCCGGGGCTGATTTAGAGGCTTCCGAGATTTCGGGGTCCTTTTGTGGGCGGAGGGTGGGGGGGGGGGGGGGGGGGGGGGGTTGGTAACACGTAGGACTTGAAGAGGGGGGAGCTGTGATTTTGTCGTGAAGGCAGTGGGGTCGTAACGTTTGCAGGCTCTGGCGTGCTGACTTGGTCTTTCTGCGCTGTAGCGTCAAGCCAAGCCAACTTGAAGCCTGACCCTACTGCGGCCAGCGGCAAAGCAACTGGCGGCAGTCGGAACATGCCCCACAGGCCTGTGGTGGCGTTTTCCATGGTCCTGGCAGCAAGGATCGTTGCTACAAGATGACGGTGAGAGATCAACCCTAAACCCTAAACCCTAAACCCTAGACCCTAGACCCTAGACCCTAAACCCTAAACCCTAAACCCTAAACCCTAAACCCTAAACCCTAAACCCTAAACCCTATCAAGCACAGGCCCTTTAAAGAAGCACTGGCGACTGTGTCAGCGGCCTGCTACGGCATGGCTTCTCTCTTCGCACCCTCTGCTTATGGATCCGCACCAGCTCTTCTAGACTCTCATAAAGCACGGAGCCCGCAGATGTGACAATGTGTTGTGGAAAATCAAAGGTTCCCTTGCGCCTAATTGGTCTTCATCCAAAACAAGCCTTCAAGACCAACAAAACCACGAGAAGAAGCCTACCATACCTTCAAAACCCCACGAAGTCACCAATGACCCTAGCGGAAAGACCCTAAACCCCCAAACCAAACCTCCCCGAAGTCTCAAATCCTAATCCCATGAACCCCAAACCCCAGACCCCTGAACCCTAAACCCTAAAACCCTGATTCCCTAACCCTAAACCCTAAACCCTAAACCCTAAACCCTAAACCCTAAACCCTTGGACGCGGGCGAGTCAGAGTCGGTGTCGTTGCCGTCCATGGCCTCTTCCTGCCCACAGGGATTTGGGGTTCAGGGTTTAGGGTTTAGGGTTTAGGGTTTAGGGTTTAGGGTTTAGGGTTTAGGGTTTAGGGTTTAGGGTTTAGGGTTTAGGGTTTAGGGTTTAGGGTTTAGGGTTTAGGGTTTAGGGTGGCAGGGCTTCGGGTCAGCCATGTCGAGTCCAGGGGCTGCTCGCGAGTCAGGGTCCCAGCGGCAACCCATGAGTATTGCGTTGCAAGCTCTCTTGATGACCCCCTAAACCCCAAACCCTAAACCCTAAACCCTAAACCCTAAACCCTAAGCCCTAAACCCTAAACCCTACACCTCAAGCCCTGAACCCGCAGCTGGTGCTAGAAGCGGCTAAACTGGCCGAGGTCCTCCGAGCCGTTGGAGGCGTTGGAGACGTTGAACGCAGCCTCTTCGACACCAAACCCTAAACCCTAAACCCCAAACCCTAAACATTCCTAAACCCTAAACCCTAAACCCTAAACCCTAAACCCTAAACCCTAAACCCTTGCAAGCACCCTTCTTGATCTCCGAAACCTTTCGGGCCTGAGGTCTTGAAGGGATTCAGGGTCGGGGATGCCAAGGGTTTAGGGTTTGGGGTTTAGGGTTTCGGACTTGGGGGTTCGAGCGGCTGTTGAACACCGACGTTCAATGAGAGCAAGAAAGTCCAAGTGCTTTGCAACTCACTCTGTTGCGTGAGGGCACTACTCGGCCTAAACTCTAGACCCTAAACCCTAAACCCTGGACTCTAAATTAAACCCAACACCGGCTGCAACCTCGGCGACGACAGTTTCCCTCGTGGTGGTCGATGTCCTGGCATGGCAAAGGGCAAAAAGGTCTCACCGTCCTTCTTTGGAGGTCCCGTTAAGGGAACTAGGAACCCTAAACCATGAACCCGAAACCGCAAACCCTAAACCCTTCAAGGGAGCGTATCGGGGTCTAGGATTTGGGCTTGGGGTACCTGACTCCCCACTTCCCTGAATTAGGAAGTCAGGTTCAGACACTGCCAACTGGCATCATTCTCATGGAGCCTACCTAAACCCTAAACCCTAAACCCTGAACCCTAAGCTTCAAACCCTAAACCCCCTAGTTGGGTCCGGCTTGGGATTTCGGTGCCTAGTAATTGGACGTGAGCCTCAGGCAATTCGCCTCAGGTTTTTGGGCACCGCGGCTCTTCTTCTGTCTGGGTTTGGCGTGTTAAGCCGAAAGAAGGCATTTATGGGGTGCCGGATCCCCTAAGTCATCCGAACATCCCAGGGTCTACACAAAGGGTCGCAGGTAAAGGGGTTAGAGGGTGCTTCCCTGAAAAACAGAACCCTAAACCCTAAACCCTAAAACCCTAAAACCCTAAAACCCTAAAACCCTAAAACCCTAAAACCCTAAAACCCTAAAACCCTAAAACCCTAAAACCCTAAAACCCTAAAACCCGAAAACCCTAAAACCCTAAAACCCTAAAACCCTAAAACCCTAAAACCCTAAAACCCTAAAACCCTAAAACCCTAAAACCCTAAAACCCTAAAACCCTAAAACCCTAACACCCTAACACCCTAAACCCTAAACCCTAAACCCACAACTGGGCAGCTGGCGCAGTTGTTGTCTGCATAGCCTCGGCAACCAGGCGTGGCCCAGCCGTGAAAGGACACACCGGGAGTGCATGAGGGGGTTGAACGTGAGCGGTCTTTCATAGGGACCCATGTTTCCCCGCAAACCCTAAACCCTCAACCCTAAACCCTAGACCCTACGCCCTATCGTGCTCCTCTCCCCTGTTCGTACAAACTTGGAGTTTTCTTGTATGGAGAACCGACATCGCATGCTGGGAATTGGGTTCTTGGGCCTGAACCTACAGCCGACAACCCTTCAACCCTTAGGGTTTTGGGTTTAGGGTTAGGGCTTGGGGCTTGGGGCTTGGGGCTTGGGGCTTGGGGTTTGGGGTTTGGGGCTTAGGGTTTAGGGTTTAGGGTTTAGGGTTTAGGGTTTAGGGTTTAGGGTTTAGGGTTTAGGGTTTAGGGTCTAGGGTCTAGGCTTTAGGGCTTAGGATTTAGGGTTTGGGGTTCAGGGTTCTCACCCCCTACCCCTGAGGCATGGACTATGCAGGCCTCCGTGCATTGGTCGGTTTCGGGATCCTCCAGGCCGTACCTGGGAGAACAGGGTTTGGGGTTTAGGGTTTAGGGTTTAGGGTTTAGGGTTTAGGGTTTAGGGTTTAGGGTTTAGGGTTTAGGACTCAGGGTTAGGGTTTAGGAATGAAGGCTCAGGGTTTTTTGATTCTGGGGTGAGGGTTTAGGGCCTTAGGGCCTTCTGCAACCCCAAACCCTAAACCCTAACCTCCGGGCTTAGACGTAGCATTCACCAGAACTCGTTTCTTATGGGGCTGTCTTGCAAGCCTGCTCAAACCCGAAACCCAAAACCCTAAACCGTCAAACCACCCTAAACCCTAAACCCTCAAAACTACCCTAAATCCTAAACCCTGAAAACAACCCTAAACCCTTTAGCGTTTACGGGTTTAGGGTGATATAGGGTTTAGGGCTCAGCCTTATCCGTTTCACCAAGGCCTGGACCTCTGGATGCAAGAGGACAGGCACTGCCTCAGTCTTTGACACGAGTTTAGGGTTTAGGGTTTAGGGTTTAAGGCTTAGGGTTTAGGGTTTAGGGTTTAGGGTTTGGGGTTTGGGGTTTGGGGTTTGGGGTTTGGGGTTTGGGGTTTGGGGTTTGGGGTTTGGGGTTTGGGGTTTGGGGTTTGGGGTTTGGGGTTTAGAGCTTCGGGGCCACGTAAGGTACAGCACTTCAAGAAGCCTTGAAACCCAGAGCTTCAACTGTTTGCGCAATAGCTCCTGAACGCAAACCGCCGCAAACACAAAATAGACCCCGAACCCTCAGCAGAGACGAGGTGCCAGTCCACTTCCCCCTCCGTGGCGTTGCCTCGCACTGGGAGGTTTGGGAGGAAGGGGCTGTGCGAAAGGCCTTTAGGGATGCAGGTTTGCCAGATTTTAGGGTTTAGGGTTTAGGGTTCAGGGTTGCCGGAGTTTTGGGCTTAGGGTTTGAGGTTCGGTTTGTTTTATGCTCGGATTGGGAGTCATACAACAAGCAGATCTGAACCTTGGACCACGGCTTTAATAGAATGTCATGGGGGTATCAGACGTGTCATGCACGGCCCGTTCAACCCTCCTGCCCAATGGTCCAAGGGAAAGAACTCTAAAACCTAAACCCAAACCCTCAACCCTCAACACACAAAGCCTCAACCCTCAAACCTAAACCCTCAACCCCGGAAATCAAACCCTCAAGCCCTAATCCTGGCCTAACGGAAAGAGGTCATCGAGCGTCAGCGAGTCCTCCAGGTACCGATAGCGGGACCTGACAGTGAAAAGGAAGGCCTTCAGGTTTCAGGAGTAGTGCTTAGGCTTAGGCCTTAGGGTTCAGGTTTAGGGTTTAGGGTTAGCGTTTAGGGTTTAGGGCTTGGGGGTGGCTTGGGCCGCTTTTGGGTTGGGCTTGCGATTGAGGCACTCCGGAAGAGAAGAACTTGTACAGCCCACACAAGACACACACCGACTAGATACGCCGCTCACCCTACACACTAAACCTTAGAGAAATCCTAAACCCTAAACCCAACCAAAAACAAAAAACCGAAACCCGAAACACGACAACCCTGAACCCCAAACCAAGCTCATGCCAGTGGCAACGACGCGATGCAAAGGCGGGAGGGCCTGGTCCCCGTCATCCAGCCTTCATCACAAAGGCAGATGCCATCAGAGTTGCACCTGGGGGGGCGGGGGGGGGATTCCCAGACCCTAAACCCTGAACCCTACTCCCCACACCCTAAATTAATTAAACCCTAAACCCTAAACCCTAAACCCGAAACCCGAAACCCTAAACCCTAAACCCTCTGTCAATCGTTCCCACGGGCCTCCCGTGGTGAGAGCACGTCTCTTCGAAGGTGCAGTAGACATTGCAGCTGCCTGCGCACTAAACTCAAGGGTTTAGGGTTTTGGGTTTTGGGTTTAGGGTTTAGGGTTTAGGGTTGAGGGCTGAGGGTTTAGGGTTTAGGGTTGAGGGCTGAGGGTTTAGGGTTTAGGGACAGTCATCCAAATTGGAACCATGTCGTGCAAAGCCTGACAGCTCCCAGCCTAGTGGGTACCAGTTGTCTGCACAATGGTCGCAATTGACGCCTGCCCAACCTTCGCAAGGGCAGAGGGTTTAGGCTTAGGGTTTTGGGTTCGCCGCGTTTATGCACGACACGCGTGACATGATGCATACGTGCCCGGCCTTCGTCGCATTCGCAAATGCCGAAGACGTTGCAGGTTCCATGGCCGCTGCAAGTCACGGGCGACGAACCTCAAGGTTAAGATCGGCAGGAGCATCCGAAAACACACATTTGGGGTCTTCTGACGTTCGCCTGGCCTCAACACGGGACGTTAAATGAAGCAGACAGATCAGAGTGGTCTCTGTCATGGCATTCCCACATCTCGTCTTGAGGGGAAGCATTTCGGGTTTCGCCACGGGGGCCGGGCAAAAGGTTGTGCAAGACGGCGACTGCGTTGCAGGTGCCGGGAAGAAGCCTTCACAGGACGCATGTAGGATTCAGGGTTTTTGGCTAAGGGCCCTTTCCCAAAGACCGCTTCAGGGTATGGGGTGTAGGCATTCGGGATCTTTTGTGCCGAGTCTTGAGCTAAACCCTAAACCCCTAACCCCAAAAAACACTTAACCCTATAAACCCGAAGCCCCACTGATTGTTTCGGGGTGGCTTAGACTTGGGGGACAGAGGTTGCCAGAGGTTGCCTTGGAAGTCCAAGGCGGATGCATAGGGTTTAGGGGTTCGGGTTTAGGGTGTTTAGGGCTTAGACTTTTAGGGCGTAGCCCAGGGGCTTGAGGGCCTTGGGGCTGCGAGATCCACATAAAATCCCTCATGAGCCCTGGGCGTTCAACCCTGGACCCTGAACTCTGAACCCCCCAGCCTTCTGCGCATCGCTCGCAGTCGTTGCCACCCCAACCGTAATGGCAGACACAGAGACCGTCTCCTGTACGCCTGTCGGAACCAACAGCCGAGGGTTTAGGGGGATAGGGGTTTAGGGTTTATCGGGTTGGTTTAGGTGTTTCTCTGCGAATCATGAGTATCCTGGCTTTTCCACCCCAAACAACAAACCTTATAACGCCCCTAACTCCCAAGTCACCTTGAAGAATTACACCACCGAAGACCCCAAACAGTAAAAGGCACGTCAAAGAAGCAGTGGAGACCACGGGAGACACAGGGTAGACGAAGGGAGGCAAAAACCCCGGCAGTAGACTGTTTGGGGAATAACACACGCACACAGAGACCCTCTGCATGGACTGACCGGAAAGGTTGTTCTGGGCTGCCGAAGCTTTGGGTTCAAGACTTGTTCACACCAGGTAGTAGTAACTTTAAACCTTAATGATGATAAAAAAAAAAAGAATCGTAATTTGCGATGTTCCCCCATGTACAAACAGTCCTTATTCGGGATTATACTAGGGGGTACTATAATCCCTATCAAGGACTGTTAGTGTAAGGGGGAACATCCCAAATCGTAATCGCAATGATAGAACAAAATTAAAAATTTGTTATGTGATTCTTTTGATTTTAAAAATTTTGGATACATTTTATGCAAGAAATTGACATCTGTATATATGACATACTTGTCTTTCAGTACTGATGATATATTCATGATGCAGGGTATTAGCAGTATTTTAAATCCTTCCGTGGATACCCCTCATGATCGTCAAGACAACATCAATGTAGCCGACTTTGCGGTACGCGAACCCCAGCAACCCTCGCAGGCGCACCCGTCGCGGCAGAACTGCGTCCCAGGATAGCTGCAGGTGCACCTGCTTCTTACTGTTCGTTAGTAGGGAATGGGGGAAGCCTTATATAATCTTTAACGGGTATGTACAGGGCCCCAATTCCCTCATTCCCTGCTAACCAACAGTAGGGCTTTGGTTTGAGGGCTCAGGGCTCATCATTGCCGAATCCCAGCCCATGTCCCGCATGTCGCCCGGAAGTTTGCACAGAGAAGCCTTAAACCTGAACCCTTAGAGCCATCCTTGGCCCAAGTGCCCAACAGAAACCCCTGAAAGCCACCTAAGAATCGCGGGACCTCACGGGCTTCTATGCCCTAAGCCCGAAACCCTAAACCGCACAGGCCAGGGCACTGCTGGTGGCATTCCGTGCGGACGGCAGGCCCAAGAGGTAGCTGGATGTTGCAGTCTGGCGTGAAGGGTTTCAGGGTTTAGGGTTAAGGGTTTGATTGCCTTGCGGAGTTTCGGGCTCGGGGGCGGTTTTGGGTTGTGTGTTGAGGGGTCGATGCGTCTACTGTAATGGTTTCGTAGGGAAAAATAAGAAGGCGGAGGCTTCAATCTTACGGGATGGCGAGTTCGAGTCCCACGATTGTTCCCTCCACCTCACGCCCATACCAGGAGAAACACTCAACCCTAAACCGTAAACCCTAGATGGTGCATTGATAGGGGACCGACAGAAAAATTTGGGTTTTCAGGCAGGCTTAGGGGGTTTCAATCGGCTGCCGGTTGCCAGAAAGTGCCGTTTGGGGTTTTGGGTTTAGGGTTTAGGGTTTGGGGTTTGGGGTGCCACCTTCCACAGAGTCAGAGACAAATCTTCACACCAGTACGGCAAGTTGGCAAGTTATGGTAAGGGTCGTCAAGGAGATCTTAGTAACTAGGCCGTCCCTTGGATCTCAAACCCCAAACTACGACCCCCTGAACCCCCAAAGCCTAAACCCTAAACCCTAAACCCTAAACCCTAAACCCTAAACCCTAAACCTAAACCCTAAACTGCTTTTATTCATCTTGCGTCGGTGCTCCCCGGCCGCGGCCAAGGCGGGCGGCGTGGCGGCAATTTGCATTGCCGCGAGGATCCCCTTGTAATCCCTGTATAAACTACCAAAACTACTATTTGCTTAAGAACGCAAAAAGAATTTTTTTGAAAAAATGATAATCCCAATTTTACCCTTAATAAGGAATAACATTCTTATTTTTTCCGGGGTTCTTAGGCAACTAGTAGAAAATGCACCCATTCTAATCCCAGACCCCTTGGAGCATCCAACAAGTACATCCCTTGAAGGGTTCCGAAGAATGACCCAATAGTAGAATAGGGTACTACTTATCCTGGATCCTCCCAGAAGTCTGGGATGCAGAGGCCTACAAAGCGCTAAGCCCTAAACCCTAAACTTAAGGTTTAGGGTTTAGGGCTTAGGGCTTAGGGCTTAGGGGTTTAGGGTGCAGGGTTTAGGGTTTAGGGTTTCGGGTTTAGGGTTTCGGGTTTCGGGTTTAGGTTTAGGGTTTCGGGTTTCGGGTTTAGGGTTTAGGGTTTAGGGTTTAGGGTTTAGGGTTTAGGGTTTAGGGTTTAGGGCAGAAGGGCGGGCGCCTGGCAGCCCGTCCGCTCGGTACCAGCCCCGCGAGGCGGCCAAGCCTGCAGGAATCGCGTGGCGCTGGTCGTTTAGGCGGTGGGGTGTAGGAATTAGGGTTTAGGGTTTAGGGTTTAGGATTTAGGGTTTAGGGTTTAGGGTTTAGGATTTAGGGTCTAGGGTTTAGGATTTAGGGTTTAGTGTTTAGGATTTAGGGTTTAGGATTTAGGGTTTAGGATTTAGGGTTTAGGATTTAGGGTTTAGGATTTAGGGTTTAGGAGTTAGGGTTTATGTGAGGGGGTCAAGGGGCTTAAGGGGGTTGAGGGGGCTAAGATGAGGAGGGTTGACCGGGGTTTGAGGGGAGGGTTTCGGGGGGTTGCGCGTTAGAGAGGTCAGGGGTTGAGGGGAAGAGGTTTAGGGCTTCAGGGTTGCGGAGTTCTGAGGCCTCTATAAAAGGCTGCATTACAATCAGCCACTTTCCGAGGCCACATGCTTTGCGAAACTAACCCACTGCCCTGCACGAAGACAAAGCCAATGCTTCCATATGTTGCATGACGCCAACACCAGCAGCTATGCTCGCACAAGGCGGCGCCATTCTGGCTGCGAGGACTCCGGTACTGAGGGGCACCGCAACTCCAATCCCCTCCATCAAAATGACCCCGCTTCACTGATGGAAGGAGTCTTAGCGTTGCCGGGGCAATGTGCTGCTCCTCCAGCACAAGTCGCAAAACGCACTGCACCCAGCGGAAGTCCTCCAGCAACAAAAACACAACCAAACCCAGCCCGAATTCGATCTAGGATGGCTTTTGAACCCTTCTGAAGAAGACTCCTAAAGATCACCCTCTTAAACACAATAAGGATATCTTTGCTGGGTCAAGGGCTGCGAAGGTTTGAAAGTGCCCTTACCTCCAAGAGCCCTTGATCCCACACGCCTCAAACTCGAATGCCTAAACCCCAAGCGAGTCTAACCCTAAACCCTAAGCCCTAAGCCCTAAACCCTAAACCTAAACCCTAAACCTTTAAACCCTAAACCCTAAGCCCTAAACCCTAAACCCTAAGCCCTAAATCCTAAACCCTAAACCCTAAACCCCCAAACCCTAACCCAAAACCCTACAGCTCTTCAAGAGCCGGCCGGCCTGCGTCCCAACATGCCACAGGCCTCGGGGCGTGGTTTGAGTTCAGGGGATTTGAGGGTGTGTTGGGTGTGGGGTTTGGGGTTTGGGGCTTGGGGTTTAGGGTTTAGGGTTTGGGGTTTAGGGTTTCAGGGTTTTGGGGTGCTAGGATTTCAGTGCTTGCCTGAGGGCTTTGGGGTTTAGCGCTGCACTTCGCTGCTCGGGAGTTTGCTGCTCGCCCGACTCGGTGAGGTTTAGGGGCTTTAGTTTAGGGATTACGGTTCAGATTCGCCGTAATGCCCATCTTGCGGAAAGCCCTGAGACCTCCAGAAGGATGTCAGCAAGCCGGCTAAGGTTTGCCTTGTTGGACCTCGCTCCCTGTCCCATGCTGTCAGCGGTTTTCTGGGCAAGTCGGCCTTCAGGACCAGCGACTTGCACATCAGCCACAAGGCCATCGCACCTCAAACCGTCGAGGCGGGCATCTGGCACCAGCTGTGGGCCCTTGCGTGCCAAGCCGGGTCTGGATCAACTGCGAGCACTTCCGCGTAACATCAAGCTGTCAGCTGTGGGCCCTTTCACCTGAGTCCGGCCTCAAGGCCAGCATCATGAACATCAGCTGCGGGCCCCTTTGGCGTAAGGCCGGCCTGGGCCAGCATCGTGAGCATCAGCTGTGGGCCCTTCCACTTGAAACCAGGGCCAGCATCATGAGCATCAGCTGGGGGCCCTTTCACCTGAGTCCGGCCTCAAGGCCAGCATCATGAGCATCAGCTGCGGGCCCCTTTGGCGTAAAGCCGGCCACAAGACCAGCATCATGAGCATCAGCTGCGGGCCCCTTTGGCGAAAGCAGGGCCCAGCATCATGAGCATCAGCTGTGGGCCCTTTCACCTGAGTCCGGCCTCAAGGCCAGCATCATGAACATCAGCTGCGGGCCCCTTTGGCGTAAGGCCGGCCTGGGCCAGCATCATGAGCATCAGCTGCGGGCCCTTCCACTTGAAACCAGGGCCAGCATCATGAGCATCAGCTGGGGGCCCTTTCACCTGAGTCCGGCCTCAAGGCCAGCATCATGAGCATCAGCTGCGGGCCCCTTTGGCGTAAAGCCGGCCTAGGCCAGCATCATGAGCATCAGCTGCGGGCCCTTCCACTTGAAACCAGGGCCAGCATCAAGCTGTCAGCTGTGGGCCCTTTCACCTGAGTCCGGCCTCAAGGCCTGCATCATGAACATCAGCTGCGGGCCCCTTTGGCGTAAGGCCGGCCTGGGCCAGCATCATGAGCATCAGCTGCGGGCCCTTCCACTTGAAACCAGGGCCAGCATCATGAGCATCAGCTGGGGGCCCTTTCACCTGAGTCCGGCCTCAAGGCCAGCATCATGAGCATCAGCTGCGGGCCCCTTTGGCGTAAAGCCGGCCTAGGCCAGCATCATGAGAATCAGCTGCGGGCCCTTCCACTTGAAACCAGGGCCAGCATCAAGCTGTCAGCTGTGGGCCCTTTCACCTGAGTCCGGCCTCAAGGCCAGCATCATGAACATCAGCTGCGGGCCCCTTTGGCGTAAGGCCGGCCTGGGCCAGCATCATGAGCATCAGCTGCGGGCCCTTCCACTTGAAACCAGGGCCAGCATCATGAGCATCAGCTGGGGGCCCTTTCACCTGAGTCCGGCCTCAAGGCCAGCATCATGAGCATCAGCTGGGGGCCCTTTTACCTGAGTCCGGCCTCAAGGCCAGCATCATGAGCATCAGCTGCGGGCCCCTTTGGCGTAAAGCCGGCCTAGGCCAGCATCATGAGCATCAGCTGCGGGCCCTTCCACTTGAAACCAGGGCCAGCATCATGAGCATCAGCTGGGGGCCCTTTCACCTGAGTCCGGCCTCAAGGCCAGCATCATGAGCATCAGCTGCGGGCCCTTCCACTTGAAACCAGGGCCGGCATCATGAGCATCAGCTGGGGGCCCTTTCACCTGAGTCGCCTCAAGGCCAACATCATGAGCATCAGCTGCAGGCCCCATTGGCGTAAAGCCGGCCTAGGCCAGCATCATGAGCATCAGCTGCGGGCCCTTCCACTTGAAACCAGGGCCAGCATCACGAGCATCAGCTGGGGGCCCTTTCACCTGAGTCCGGCCTCAAGGCCAGCATCATGAGCATCAGCTGCGGGCCCCTTTGGCGTAAAGCCGGCCACAAGACCAGCATCATGAGCATCAGCTGCGGGCCCCTTTGGCGAAAGCAGGGCCCAGCATCATGAGCATCAGCTGTGGGCCCTTTCACCTGAGTCCGGCCTCAAGGCCAGCATCATGAACATCAGCTGCGGGCCCCTTTGGCGTAAGGCCGGCCTGGGCCAGCATCATGAGCATCAGCTGCGGGCCCTTCCACTTGAAACCAGGGCCAGCATCATGAGCATCAGCTGGGGGCCCTTTCACCTGAGTCCGGCCTCAAGGCCAGCATCATGAGCATCAGCTGCGGGCCCCTTTGGCGTAAAGCCGGCCTAGGCCAGCATCATGAGCATCAGCTGCGGGCCCTTCCACTTGAAACCAAGGCCAGCATCATGAGCATCAGCTGGGGGCCCTTTCACCTGAGTCCGGCCTCAAGGCCAGCATCATGAGCATCAGCTGCGGGCCCTTCCACTTGAAACCAAAGCTAGCATCATGAGCATCAGCTGGGGCCCTTTCACCTGAGTCCGGCCTCAAGGCCAGCATCATGAGCATCAGCTGCGGGCCCCTTTGGCGTAAAGCCGGCCTAGGCCAGCATCATGAGCATCAGCTGCGGGCCCTTTCACCTGAGTCCGGCCTCAAGGCCAGCATCATGAGCATCAGCTGCGGGCCCCTTTGGAGTAAAGCCGGCCTAGGCCAGCATCATGAGCATCAGCTGCGGGCCCTTCCACTTGAAACCAGGGCCAGCATCATGAGCATCAGCTGGGGGCCCTTTCACCTGAGTCCCACCTCAAGGTCAGCATGATGAGCATCAGCTGCGCGCCCCTCTGGCGTCAAGCCGGCCTAGGCCAGCATCATGAGCATCAGCTGCGGGCCCTTCCACTTGAAACCAGGGCCAGCATCACGAGCATCAGCTGGGGGCCCTTTCACCTGAGTCCGGCCTCAAGGCCAGCATCATGAGCATCAGCTGCGGGCCCCTTTGGCGTAAAGCCGGCCACAAGACCAGCATCATGAGCATCAGCTGCGGGCCCCTTTGGCGAAAGCAGGGCCCAGCATCATGAGCATCAGCTGTGGGCCCTTTCACCTGAGCCCTGCCTCAAGGCCAGCATCATGAGCATCAGCCGGCCAGGCCAGCATCATGAGCCCCTTCGGCGTCAGGCCATTATCATGAGCATCAGCTGCTGGCCCTTTCACTTGAAACCAGGGCCAGCATCATGAGCATCAGCTGTGGGCCCGTTCGCCTGAGTCCAGCCTCAAGGCCAGCATCAGCTGCGGGCCGTTTCACTTGAAACCGGCCTCAGGGCCATCTAAACCCTAAACCCTAATCCCTAAACCCTAGACCCTAGACCCTAAACCCTAACCCTGAGTCAAAAAACCCTGAACCCTCATTCCTAAACCCTAACCCTGAGTCCTAAACCCTAAACCCTAATCCCTAAACCCTAGACCCTAAACCCTAAACCCCAAACCCTAAACCCTAACGCTTAGGGGCCCTGCACCTAAACCCTGAACCCTGTGAACGATGTGACGCAAGGCCACGGCCCGCCGTACCACCCGGGATCGCAGTCGCAGAGACCAACCTGGAGAGTTTAGGGTTTAGGGTTTAGGGTTCAGGGTTCAGGGTTCGGGGTTCAGGGTTTAGGGTTCAGGGTTCAGGGTTTAGGGTTTAAGGGTTAGGGTTTAGGGTTTAGGGTTTAGGGTTCAGGGTTCTGGGTTCAGGGTTTAGGGTTCAGGGTTTAGGGTTCCGGGTTCAGGGTTCAGGGTTCAGGGTTCAGGGTTTAGGGTTTAGGGGTTAGGGTTTAGGGTTTAGGGTTTAGAGTTTAAGGAAAAAGCTTAGGAAGCTTACGATTCCTTGTGAGTGAATCTGTGATATGAAGCGGACGAATTAGTTGCCACGGGGCTCTTGCTCTCAAAGCCAGCTCGCCAGGCCTGGGCCCTGTCGAAGTCTAGGGTTTAGGGTTTAGGGTCAGGGTCAGGGGTTTGAGGTTTGGGGTTTAGGGTTTAGGGTTTAAGAAACCCTTTCTAGGCACCCCGGAGCTTCCTGGAAAGAAGTAACAAGATACCCTTTTTTGCTCAAGGGGCTTAACCCCCGGTATGTGGGCCCACTCTGGGTCCTTGCCAAGAACCTTCAGAAACCTCGTAAACCCTCCTAACCCTCCTAACGCTGAAGCCTTAGACCGTGAAGACCTGAAAGCCCGAAAGGTAGCTCTCTGAGGATAAAGCAGTTGACTGGGCTTCCCGCGTCGGTGCAGGTTCCGTGGCCACTGCAGATTCCACCGTCCTCAGCTTGGGACGGGTTGAGGGTTTAGGGCTCTTAGGGCTTTGGCTCTGGGATTGGGGGGAGCAATCAATCAAGCGGATTAAGGGGGAGGAGGGCTGGGGGGGGGGCCAGCACAGAAGGTTCAGGGTTTAGGGTTTAGGGCTTTGGGCTTAGGGCTTAGGGCTTAGGGCTTAAAGCTTAGGGCTGAAGGCTGAGGGCTTAGGGCTTAGGGCTTGGGGCTTAGGGCTTGGGGCTTAGGGCATCTTCATATAGCAAAAGCTTTTCCTTCGCCGACACAGCTCAGCCCCTCACCGAGCAGCGAGTGGAACACGAGGGCAGATCCGTGGAGTTGTCGTGAGCCTGGATGTTCCAAAATCTTCGACCCTATGATGCTGTGAGCCTATGACCCTAAACCCTAAACCCTGAACCCTAAACCCTAAGCTCTAAGCTCTAAACCCCATGACCCTATGACCCTATGACCCTGAACCCTAAACGCTAAACGCTAAGCCGCTGCAAAGATCCAGTATGGGGGGGTGCAGGAGGAAACCCTAGGCCCGGGCCTAAGCCCTAAACCCGAAACCCTAAACCCGAAACCCTGAACCCTAAACCCTGAACCCTAAACCCCAAACCCTAAACCCTGAACCCTAAACCCTAAACCCTAAACCAGCCTTGAGGTGCCCAGAGGCTTGGATTCTGGGAGCGACTGCAATCTTGGACCTGCAGGAAGCCGGCTATGTCCATCCTAGGCCTTCGACACGGAGCTTCTTAGTGGAGGAGGGCTTAGGGTTTATGATTTAAGGTTTAGGGTTTAGGGTTTAAGGTTTAGGGTTTAAGGTTTAGGGTTTAGGGTTTAGGGCTTGGGGCTTAGGGTTTAGGGTTTAGGGCTCCCTAACCCTAAGACGCTTCGGCCAAGGAGCGAGGGGCCGGCCATCGAAGGTGCAGTAAGTACACCCATCGCCTCGAAATGTCGGGGGGTTCAGGGCTTAGGGTTTACAGTAGGGTTTAGGGTTCAGGGTTTGGGGTTTAGGCTTCATGTTATGTTTCAATATGTTTTATTTTGTGATATGTTAATCGAGTATCGCTGTTTTATGAACAGTTGTGCTGTTGTATCATTTTATCTTAGTTATCTTTATACATTTTATGCGAACCTTAGATTACCGAACATTTGCCTGTTATTTGGACTCAACACTGTCGTGGCAGCGGCCCCTGCCGATTCCTGGAGAGGTCTGCGCTGAACCCAAACTTTTCAACATCACCGAACATCAAGGGGCTAAACTCATAAGGGACCTCAGGGGATATTTAGGAGTTATTCTGCATCACCTCTTCCGAGACCTCCCGTCGACCCAAAGTATCTCTTAGCGACCCCTCCTGGATTGCCTGAACCCAGAACCCTCTCCGGTATGTGGACTGCCTTTTTGTTGTTGGGGGGACATGAAACTGCCGCTTCAGTGAGCTCCCCGCAGCTGACTTAATATCACCACCTCACAAGCTCATAAACGTCGGAATAGGGTTTTGGGACGTGGGTTCAGGGCTTAGGCAACTACAGGTTTAAAATCGCTTGCCAGAGTTAACTCCTACTTGAGTCTAGGGTTCACCTTTAGGGGGCTCTGATTCCAGGGCTTGTACTTTGGATGCTGAAGGTCTTACCCTTGGGCTTTGGGGAGCCCTTTGCAAAGATCCTTAACTTAAGGTAGTATAAAGGGGCATCTGAGGAGTACATGAGGGGGAACCCTTAGGGGTAGAACCTTAGGGGTACGAGTCTTACTCCCTTGACTGACGTCGCCCTCCAGCCCTGCAAGGAATTCCTAAACCCTAAACCCTAAACCCTAAACCCCAAGCCCTAACCCTTGAACCCTGAACCCTAAACCCTCTGGGAGCACGGCCATCCCAGAGGTCGTTGCACATGCACGTCCCGAGCGGCCTGGGCGCCAGTGTTCAAATTAAGGTTCAGGGTTTAGGGTTTAGAGTTTAGGGCTTAGGGCTTAGGGCTTAGGGCTTAGAGTTTGAGGTCCAGGATGGATGGGGCCCTTGAGGTTTCTTCGAAGCTAGTGTCAAGGATGAAAGGTCACCGTGTGGGGAACCCTCACGTGGAACAACCGCGAGGATACTCTCTAAACCCTAAACCCTAAACCCTAACCCTAATGTTAAGCCTAAACCCTAAAACCTTAACCCTAAACCCAAATCCTACAACCCTGAACCCAAAATTCCCACACCTGAGATCCGCCAGGCGCCCGAGCCCGCAATAGCCGTTGAGGTTACAGCTCGTACCGGCCTTGGGCATGGTTTAGGGTTTAGGGTCCAGGGTTTAGGGTTTAGGGCTAAGGGTTTCGGGTTTAAGGTTTAAGGTGTGGGGCTTAGGTCATAAATCCGGTAGAGGGTTTCACACGAGGCGCCGATTGAACCCTGCACCCTGAACCAGGTAATTTTTGGGGTTAAGTCTCCAATCCGGAACCTTACACGCTTGCTTATGCTCACAAGACCAACCCTGCACAGTAGATACCTCGAAATACCAAGCTCCTGTATTCGACCATAAGCTCTACTCGGCTGGCTGAGCGACCATGGACCTGGGCCCTGGGGATTCGGGGTTTTGCCTGGAATACGAAAAGCCGCTTAAAGGCCGACATGATCCTTGTAACGCATCCAACCCTAAACCTTGCAAGCCGGAAGCTTGGGGGTTTAGGGTTTGGGGTTTGGGGTTTCGGGTTTAGGGGTATGGACATTGTATAGGGCCTGGGCCCCAAAAACGTTTTGGACGAAAGTTTTCAAGCAAACGTTTTCAAAGAAACATGTTTTTGCAATTTACTTCAATCCTGAAATTCTGGCTGGATGGTTCTCGAGAGTGCTGCCATCGGGTCCGAAACCAAGCCTCCCAAAGTCTCATATGTCAAATCGGGATAGAATTTGACATTTTGCAAATTTTAATAGTCCTTTCCAATATTCTCAAACGAAAAATACGATTTCAATTCTATTAAACTGGATCCGATATCTTTGGGAAAACCTCATATATCGAAAGAAGAAATCCAGACCTCTTTGAGAAATTGGGAAAATGAATTGGAATTCATTTGAAGTGTTTGAAAATTCTGAGAATAACAAAAATTAAGCTTGAGTGCGAATCTTCGAATATCCCATATTTCAACAGGAGGAACCCAAATTATGAAATTGGGAAATTCGGACAAGGAACTAGAATTCAATTAACATCTTTACAACTTCTGAAATGGTTCTGGACAAATTTCGGACTTCACCACGGTCAGACAAAAAAATATTTCAACACTTAAAGCAAAGGGTTTTCGGATTTTTCATTTGCAAAGAATTCAGGGAATCTTTGAGAGCGCCCCATGCTTCAATGCACTGCCGTCACCAAAAAAGCGCCTCATTCCGAGACTCCGTCGGCTAGCAAAAACCTGGCTTGAATCGACTCTAGGTTTTTCTGAAAATATCATATCTTGCACGGCCAGGCTAAATCTGGATTTCAAAATGTGTAGAGAAGGAAGTTACAATTCTTTGATTTACAAGCGTTCCAAGAAATCAAAACCTCATATTTGGAACGGATAGATTTGTTTCTTGATATATTCATATTCCAAAGTGATCGGTTTCAATACTATCAAAACGATGAAATAAGATTTCAATTCTTGTCAATTTGGAATGGATATTGTTGTATTTGCAAATTATTCTGAGAACTCTTGAAAGCCTCATGTTTCACATGGAGGAATAAAAATAACGAATTGGGACATTTGAGACATTAGGAAAGTGAATCGGAGTTCATCTGAAATCCACAAGAAGCAGAGAATAGCACAGATTTTGCTCGAGTCGGTTCTGGATGTTTCTGTTTGGCTTGCAAACACTTCAAGGAAGAATTGAAAACCTCTAACTCAAATGGACAGATATTGATTGGAACTATATATTCTTTTTCAATTCGATCAGAAGTTGTGTATTTATCAATGTGGAGCGAACTGGTTGAATCTTGCGTTGCACGCAGCAACCTTTCGTGAACGTGACGGCATGCTTAACGGGCTCTGTGAATTTGATTTTGCTTTGTGTGTGTGTGTTTCTAAATGCAAATGGACAATGTCCTTTCCCGAGAAAGATGATTTTGTTTTCTACATTTTGTGTTTCCCGGATTCTTCTCCATGTCTGGTAGGTGTGTCTTGTTGTTGTGTTTGTTTGCAAATTTTCATCCCCCAGACAGATTCTAGACTTTTTCCGGAAAATGGCTTCTTTGAACGGTTTCATTTTGTCCACAAAATGGGCCCTTCTCATTTTCTTGTCAATCTGGGGAATATTTCTTGGAAAATCGAATCATGCGGTGACAAGCAGGACAGGATCTGGCAGCGCTGCTCTGCTTTTTCAAAGATGCTCTACAAGCACACGCTGCCTTGTCAATTATGTTCTTAAACATAAATGCAGATTTTGCTGCAATGATCCTTTCAAGTTTCAATCATGTCAGTGGCTTCAGCGGGGATTCCCGACCCCGTCAGAAAGGCGACCCCAGAAATCCGCCACATCCTGCCACCCCAGAGCAGTTGCCTGACCCTGCATTCTGGCAGGCCTATGCGCCTTCGCTTGCCTGCTGCTTAGCCTCTTTGATGATACATAAGTTCGAACAGGTATCTCCCTTTGCTCCATGTAGTCCATGTTCCACTGCAAGGTGATAGATGGCGGCCTTGACCTGATATACGTGCGCGAACTCTAAAGATAGCATGATGACTGGCCTTGCTCTTCAGGGGCCGATCTTTCACAACGCTGTGCCTGTTGCAACAAGCATTCTTGCACTCGTACAGGTAAGCTTCCGTTCCCGGCCCTGTGCTCGGCTGGCATTTTCGAAATCTGGCTGATAGTTCTACGTCGCAGGGCCAACAGCTTCACAAGATGGTTCTTGCGAGTACGCATGATAAAAGTCTGAAATTGGTCGAGTGGAAGATCTCAACAAAACTCTCAAACGAAAGTTTCTCTTTTAGACTCGGTGTTTTCGTAATCATTGAACCCCATGGTTGGGTGCGAAACGAAACGTGGCCTGTCCAGGGGGATCCGGAAAACCTGCCTTACAAAAATCGTGTAGGGACTGGGCCCCAAAAAACATCTTGAACGAAAGTATTGAACGAAAGTACTGAGCGAAAGGTTTGCACGAAAGTTTTGAACGAACATTGCAAAGAAAATGTTGAAGGGAAAAATGAACGAAAGTTTTCACCGAAATGCTTGACCGAAAGGGTTCTGTTTAGGAAATGGGAGCTCGGAGGGGACGGCCCCAGAGGTTTAAGTGAATTGAGCACTTTGCCTTCCACGGGCGCTTTGGATTACCTTACCTCTTAAACTCGGCTTGTCAGCTGTTTAGACAAAAGGCATGCGAAAATCAGAATGATTTCACATACAGATTTTATGCAATTTGTCTTGAGGGCTGAGGGTTTAGGGTTTAGGGTTTGGGGTTTAGGGCTTGGGGTTTCGGGCTTAGGGCTTAGGGCTTAGGGTTTAGGGTTTAGGGTTTAGGGTTTAGGCTTTAGGGTTTAGGGTTTAGGGTTTAGGGTTTAGGGTTTAGGGTTTAGGGTTTAGGGTTCAGGGTTTAGGGTTTAGGGTTTAGGGTTTAGGGTTTAGGGTTTAGGCTTGAAGACATTGGGCTGCGACTTCAAAACGCTGACAGCAGCGATCTGATCGGGGCCGCCGCGTCGCACTCGACGTCGCAGCTTCCCTCTGGATAGTAGCCTCGCCGAAGTTCAGCCAGGGTCCGAAACCCCTCAGGGTTAGGGTTTAAGGGTTTAGGGTGCAGGGCTTAGGGTTTAGGGTTAGGGATGAGGGTTTAAGGCTGAGGGTTTAGGGTTTAGGGTTTAGGGCTATGCATTCCCTGGTCGCCACCCACATTTTTGGGTCCCACAACATTAGGAAACCATTGCTCTTTGCATAGTATTCCTCAAGCCCGCTTTCCTCCTACTTGTCTTCGAATGAAGCTTTATGGTGAAGAGTGTTGCTCCTTCGGGTCTGTGCGTAGACCGAGCTCGTGTCAACAAAGTGTGGCCGGTTCGGGGGCTGGTTTTGTGACTTTGGGAGCTGGATTCTCCAGCTTCTGTGGATTCACTCACACCGTTTTGGTAGAGGATTTCCAGGATGGTGCACGCGAAGCTGTTCCAAGTTGACAAGACTGAGCGCCTAAAGCAATTGTGACAAACAATTTACGCCCACTAGCTGTAACTAGCCAGCCCACTCATCTTGCTCATAGGTCCTACAAGAGCTAAATAGAGACACCTATTTTGCTCCTTGGTCACTTTGGGACTTCTGCATCTCAATGATAGGAAGAGCCGACATCGAAGGATCAAAACACAACGTCGCTAGGAACGCTTGGCTGCCACAAGCCAGTCGCCCCTGTGGTAACTTTTCTGACACCTCTAGCTGAATATTTCTTAGTATTTCTTAGACTGAAGGGTCAACAGGCCAAGGTTTCACAGTTTGTATTCGTACAGAAAAATCGAAATCAAGCAAGCATCTCCCCTTTTGGTCCACATGAGATTTCTGTTCTCATTGAGCTTGCCTTCGGACTAGGACGATCGTGTGACAGATGTGCCGACCCAGCCAAACTCCCCACCTGACTATGTCTTCCGCACAGATCAGCTGCCCAAGGAGGCAGCGTTAAATCATAAACTCACGTGATGCAAGCTTCAGTCTCACGGAATAAGTGAAATGACATTAACAGTCACCGGGGCTCCCCACTTCTGCTACACCTCCTAAGTCATTTCACAAAGTCGGATACTCTCTTCCAAGTATGGGCCTTGCATTTGGGTCCCTTGTTATTGAATCCTTTTATACACTCATATTCTAAGGGCCCATACTAAACCCTAAATCCTGAACCCTAAACCCCCTATAAACAAGGGTAAGAGGACCATACTAAGGGCCCATGGTTCCAACCTTAGAGACTCTTTCTTGTGGGGGGAAGTTCGGGTTCAGGGTTTGGGGCCCTAACCCTAAACCCTGAACCCTAAACCCATAGTAGCTCCAGGCCTGGGGCGCACTGCTCGCAGTAGATGCCTGCCCATCCTGTCTTGCATTCGCCTGCCACGTCTTGCAGTTGATGGCTGAGGGCTTCGGGTTTAGGGTTTAGGTTTCGGGTTTAGGGCCTAGGGCATTCTGCCTTCGGGGCAAGAGGTTTTGGGGTTTGCGGCCCGCCCCGACACCCCCTAAGCCCTGAACCCCCAAGCATGCCAGAGACACACTGGCCGGTTGTCATCAGACACTGCCTGGCCGGCGGGGCGCCAACTCTACAGTCCAACAACAGCCGACAGCCTGTTAGGGTTTAGGGTGTAGAGTTTAGGGTTTAGGGTGCAGGGCTTGGGGTTTAGGGTTTTGGAGCTTATGCATGCGGCTGTCTCGAAGTCTGGCACTAAACCCCCTCAACCAAAAACCCACTGCAGCGTCGCACTTCGTCCCGTCGCGGATGCAGGCACATGGCAGGTTACAGGAAGGACCTCGGTGTTCGGGCTTCGGGTCTTTTTTTGGCGGGGGAGGGGAAGGGGGGGGGGGAAGGTAGGTGGCCCTCACCCTAAACCCGAAACTTCGGCATTCTGGTTGGGTACAGCCAGAGGGCTAGCATGAACAGCAAGGGCTCAGGGCTTCGAGGCCGGAACTCCCAACAGAGGCTTGCTGAGGCTTCAGCCCCACCACCATTCCTCACCTTCAGAGACAGGGTTTAGGGTTTTAGGGTTTAGGGTTTCGGCTTTGCAGGCAGGGCTGTGTGGTATGTACGTGTCAGACTGTTTCCACAGATACAGATGTGCAAAGAGTCCCGATGTCAGTTCAGCGAGCATGTTCAAAGGCGCACCAAACAGCTGCAACACTGCCGGCAAGAGGCAGAAGCACTGCTCTACGCCGCCCGAGACGGCGCAAGTCCTGGAAGGCTACGGGCACGGCCTGGAATCCTACAGAGGAAATTCCCAACTGCGCGCCCGCCCTTCTTCAGGCCCAAACAGCTACAGCACACAGGGCTCAACCCATGCATTTTGCTGTCGACCCTTCTGACCCTTATTGCCTTGCGGCAGGATTTCGTTCTCAGGGCTTAGGGCTCAGGGTACGTGTCCTGGTGTTCGTTGGACTGCAGGTGGTGCAGTAGACCTGCGTCATCCGGCTGGGAGGTTCAGCTTGTCAAGTGCTGTCGACCACATCATGCTTTTTTGAACGCCTGCACACAACGAAGCTCCCTGCTTAACAAGATCAGCTTTGAAGCCCCGAATAGGGTTGGCCGAATTGGGTCAGGAGAGTTTATAAGAGCATGCTGCAGGGAATATGCGGGGATGGTATTGGTAACTATTTCGGCTCCGCTGTATCAGTTCAAGAGATCCATTGGCCCCTATTTCCACCTTTAGTACCTATAGCTTGACAGGAATTTTGGGGTTTCAGGGGTTTTGGGGTTGGGGGGGAGGGGGGGGGGGGGTTCAGGCTTATGGAGTTGGGGTTTGACGAGGGGGTCCCAAATCCCAACCCCCAAGCATCCGAAACAACGTTTACCTTCACTCCCCCCGCAACGGATGAGGCCCTTAGTTTGGCTTGCCGGGGAGGAGTGCTGCTGATGGTGCTGGTGGTTGTGGTGGTTGTGGTGGTTGTGGTGGTTGTGGTGGTTGTGGTGGTTGTGGTGGTTGTGGTGGTTGTGGTGGTTGTGGTGGTTGTGGTGGTTGTGGTGGTTGTGGTGGTTGTGGTGGTTGTGGTGGTTGTGGTGGTGGTGGTGGTGGTGGTGGTGGTGGTGGTTGTGG